>JAQIXT010000857.1:0-23107 GCA_034700445.1 Stenotaenia linearis | reverse complement strand
ATGATGAGCAATGGGTCATCATCCACCTGTGGATAGAAAGAAGAAACAGTAATAAAGGAAAAGAGATTTTATTGATGTAAAAGTGTAAAGTGAGACGCAATGGTGACGATTGAGCAAAATCGGCACCACATCGTCGTCGACCGATCCGCGATATAATGGCCGATGTCCTCTCCCATGATGCCGTCTAACCTCATCAAACCATAATTGAGTCCACAATTGCTTGCACGCAATATGTTTCTACACTATAAATGAGACATTTGAATAAAATTTGAAGGCAAAATGTGATTTCACTATAATAGTTAGTGTTCCACTATATATTTTTAATAGTGAAGTCAGGTTTAATGCAAGTCACATATATATTTGGTTATTGTCATATATATATATATGGTTATTGTGGCTCAAATGGTGCTCCATATATCTCCTCTAACCAGCACCACTTAGAATATATTGCTGGTCAAAAGTCTATTTGGATATCCTGTATAATGGATTTTAGTACTATAGTGGGTATGCAACATTTAATCCATCACATACAAAAATAGAAATAAATTACCAAATCTGACACTAGATGGAGCACAGCACTAACACGGAAGTAAATGACACCAAAATTTTAAAAAGGACAAGTAATTACAAATCAGATGTAAAAATACAGTATCTAACGCATCAAAATAACAAATAAATTCCAAAAAATTTTCAAAACAAAAATTAAAAATCCTTTCACAAATCAAATTAATTTTACTTAAACAAAACAATCAAAGCACAAAACTACAATTTACAATTCTAAAAATCAACTCCAGCTTTGTTTATCCCTCGAGTTCATGTTTTGCTGAATCAGTTGTGCGTGCATCTTCCTTAAAGTTATATTTAGTTTGTGATGACTCCACACATGCGCGACCAACGTTCCCCTCAGATCGGATTCGCTCTTTCGCTAGCGTCACACATGCAATCATGCATTAATCCTCTGCTTCACCAATCCTTAGCACATCTCTCTAATAACAATGTCGTATAAAAGTTCCCAAGTAAGTATAAAGTGTTTTTAAAAGCTAATTAATTCACCAAACGCATGTTAATTTTATTTAATTGATCTTTATATAACTTTTCTATATATAAATATGGCGTGGGTTTTAGACCTGAAGGCTTTTCAAACGTATCAAATAAGCTGCGATAGTTGACTGTCAAATTCTATATATAGAATGTCTACAGATCGAAAGACATACATTTATCTAAATATACTTGTGTATATGTATTTAATGAGTTCATTAACATCCAAAATGTTTGTTGCTGAGGTTAATTAATGGTGATATTGTTGTTTTTTTTAGTATTCTTCGCGGTATGGCTATTCCCCTTCTAGAAGTCCAACTTTTACTACGGTAAGTCCATGAGATGATGAGTAAGTGAAAATTTATAGATTATTGTACTTTTAAATAAAAAGTTTATAATCTTATTGTCAATTTGAAAAAGTATTTGATCGATAATATTAAATGTTGAAATTGACGCTTCCGGTAAACCACAATGTAAATGAAATGTTGAAACAACATTAAATAACTAGCTGGTACCCATGGACACTCCACCAACAAAAATTGAATTTAAAAACAATGATGCCACTTTATCCCCTCTCAAAAGTTTTGACCAATCAGAATCCAGACAGACAGAGTCCTAAGAGAAATATATATATATAGAGAGAGAAAAGTTTGCAGAGAACAAAATTTATGTTTTATAACTTATAAATTCCATATTAATTATAAATATGACTTATATTTAACACCAAATTTAAGTTTTGTTTTCCGCAAACACATTTTACCGAGTCTATGAACTGTTTAACGAATTATAAGTTATGAGCTAATTTGAAAGGCGAAAAAAAATATGCGCAAGCAGAGGTGGACTGGGACAACAAAGAGATTCGAGCATTCACCCATCCAAACTTATCCTAACCTAACCAGCTGTCTTTCTCTAAGTACTGTCAGTGAAAGTTATAAACCAAAATAGTTGGTAGCTAAGGTGGGGTGTTGAAATTCTTAGAAATAATTTGTACCAAATTCCCATAAAATTTTCATGATCATCGGCTCAAACATGGCTAACCATTTTGCCTATTGTATGCCCTATGAGTAGTCAGAACTCAAATGCAAGTCATGCTTCCAATTTCATTTTTATTTGAATAAATTTATTATACATCAAGATAATCTATAAGGTACAAATCACTAACATTTTACGTAACCATGTCAAAACAGAAACAGTGCATTCCCTTATTCCCTTCTAATAAAAATTAGTCACAACACAATTATGAGAGTTTGACCACAAAAGCAATGTAAACCTCTCACATTACAAGTCAAGAGTTAAATATGAAACTTTCTTTTTGTGCAAAATAAAAGTGCAAAGACGATGACTATTTTCAAATTAAAAAGTCCATTCAAAATTGAAATTGCCACTTACACACAGTTCAATGGCAGCCCAACAGTTATTTTTATTTTCTCACCTAATTAACCTGTACATTAAGATTGACCAAAGTCTGTTTAGTCTTGGATTTAATCAGTGATTTTAAGACATTGAGGTTAAACCTCTTGAAACTCAAGTATCCCACTAAATTAAGACATGCTGCTGCTAGTGTTTTGTCTATTTTCTACTTTTATTCAAGATTTGTGGGGAAATATTATTTTCACACATGTGTTCACACATGTTTGCAACTAAGTTTGAGATTGTGCTGCATTGTGGGATATATAAAATCATTTTAAATTAGATTTGAGATAAACCAAGGTTGGTGTGGATTCCTGTGCAAATAAAGATGAATCTCAATCATTACAGGCACTTGGCCATCTTTGTAAATGAGTAATTTGCACAGCTGTTGATGGCTACTGATGTGAACAAACATAATTTTAAAGAAAACTGCTGATGATATATAAGAATCTTTAGTAGCATCATTAAGAACAGTAGATGGTAATAAAGCTCAATTTGTGGATAGTTTCATTTAAGCGGTGAGAGTCTGTCAACTGGCAGCAATTTTAATTTCTTTTAGAAGGTGTGGCTTTGAACCAGCTGAGGTTGAGGTTATTCTGGGATGAAACATATAAAGTATCTTGTTTCAAAGGGAAATTAAAATCATTTTAGCTTGATTATTTAAATAAATGGAATGTTCCAAATGGGGAGCCACAAATTTTATATGTTCATTTGGTCAAAATAAGAAAAGAAAGTATTGAATTTAATAACAATAAAAAGTGCAATTGATACTTAAAAATATTGTTAACAACTTCAACAATAACAATGTATTACTGTTGAAACCAATATGGCAGGCAAAATGTCGGTAATACCCTAACAGCAAAAAGAAATTGAATTATAAAAAACACAAAAAGGGCAGAACAAATCCTCTGCAACCTCAATTATATCAAATCTTCATCTATAGATTTGTAAAAGTCTATTGCTATTTGGATTTTATAAACTATTTTAAATTTACATGTATTTTTTATTCTAGTCCTTAGATAAGCCTGGTAGTTCTCTCTACGTACCATCAACATTGACCAAAAGAAGCAAGTACAACATTGGAGATGCGTCAACAGGATATTCCTCCGACTACGCCAGCAAAGGACTTTCAGCGACATCATACAGTCCGCAGTTTGGACGGAACAGTTACAAAACAGATTACAACCTTGGATCTGGTTATACTTCAGATTATAATCATCCAGGTTACAAATCTGGAAGCGGCTACAAAACTGATGCTTACTCATATAACAAATTCTCATCGTACGATTATCGCCGAAAGACATTGCTTCCAACAAGCACATATTCGCAAATACCGACGTCGTACTCTAAGATGGGAAGAATTGATTTGGATCGTGGCGGACGGGTTAATTCATATCTTCAAGATGGTCCAATTTACACGTACAATATAGTTTCATTTCAATGTAATGCATGTTTATGTTGTGTGACGTAGGTTGAGGAACTTTGTGACTTCATATTTTGCATGTAAAATCCACAGGGCTCGAAATAGAAGATATGAAATGCTTAGTATTGTAGGGAAATAATTGCGTCAGGTTAGTATTGGGTTAGTAGTAGGTTCTTTCTATAATAGTGTACTATTACAAGTATTGCATAGCTTTGGCCACACCATAGCAAAAATGATAAGATTTTATTCTGACTAAAAATTTGAATCTGGTACCTTTGATAATCAGAGATGATTATGGGATTTTCAGACATGTGCAGTAATGAACCTTATTACTCTAACCTAAGGATACCGCACATCCCCGATTTCCAGAGATAGTGTCCGGAATACGCCCGGTGTCACCGGCCAATCGTGTCCTCGGTTTTGTCCCCATGTTCCAATTTTTTCCAAAATCAATCACAATTGTCTATTGTTTAAGCAAAAATGTGGATCCACATTCTTGGTTTATCAGGTAGCTATGATTGATTTAGCAAAATGTGAATCCTTTTTCTTTGTCTTACAAAGAAGGAAAAATATAGGCTAGAGATTTTAATCCACAACCTCCGCTCACAAATTTCATCATTGTCTTTACGAGAAGACTGAATCCTAAAGTCCCTGGAACTGCTGGGAAAAAATGGTCACCTTACTCTAAGCATTCTGGATGTGGTAGTCAACTTGTGGTGTCCTTTTTTTAAATTTGTGCTGACCTTCCACGCAATTATAAGAAATTAAATGAAGAAAATCTAGACTTTGAATAACAATCAGTTACTCGTCTAAACATTTGGCAAAAAAAAATCAAAAAACAAAGTCAAATTCAACTATCATAGCTATACAATTCCATATGAATTGGCAGTATACCATGAAAATTCCTAATTGAATTATGTCTTGGTGAAGTCTAGGCCAGAAATACAGTTGTCGATGTTGGGCGTAAAATAAAAGATGGCATTTCCAGAACTGGCTTTAACAGTATATCCTGTTAAGCACTGATTAGTTACAGCACTCTACCTGAAATAGAATAGGAATATTTAATCTTAACCTACACCAATGTCTAACGAGCATTTATAATGTAATCGCTCCAACAAAAGTGGTGTTCATTGCAGTTATTTTGGCACTCTGCAGTTTTAATTCAATTTTTTAATATAATACTGCAATCATTTGTAGTTAGAGTACATTTCTGTACGATTGTGTTTGCCAAGGTAAGAAGTTGGTTAAACTTGCATTTTCTGGCGTGTTAACGGAGTAATGAGGCACTATAAGTACTACTTCTGCTACTTTTTAGTCAAAACAGTCATCACTGTGAATTAACTATTATTTTTGGCAGAAACTACAGAGACGATCAACAGAAACAATAAATACACTCTAGATTTCTCAGCAAGTTATAAAAAAAACTCATAAAATTTGTGAAAATCTAAAACAAAAAAAAAAAAAAGACAAAACTAATAAATATTTCCTCCACTACTTTTTTAAAGAAGAAACTGGAAAATTTCCAATGGGATTTTCCAATTATGTTAATGTGAGTCAATCAATTATCACGTGGAACATTAAAAACATTAAATTTCATCATTAATTTAATTATTTACATCAGAAATTTCAATGGGAATTAATAAATTACGAGATGAAATGATATACTTCTCAAACCATAAACATTTCGAGCCCTGATGCCCCATTTGAACTCATTAAAACAAAAACTTTAAATTAATTTCAATGATAAATTGCAACTGCCATGTTAATTCAAGGCTTGTTGCTTTGACAGGCGACTTGTTACACACTCATTATCGGATGGGCCTGAAACTTGGAAAGGATACTGAGAAATTTACGACTTTGATGAGTTCAAAATACGTTTAACAATCTTTTTTGTTTGTGTAAATTTAGACTCTGTGGCTCAATCCCAAATGGTGGTTTCCTTGAGCACAAAACAATACGATTTTTAACAGATGTTTGTGATAAAAATAATACATAACTCAATGCTTTTTATAACTATAGGATAGTATGAAACATTCACCATGGCTGGAGTCAAGTACTAAAGCAATTAAAGCAACTAATTTTGAATTGCTCCCAGTGTATCATCAAATTGAATAAGTATGTTTATGAAAGTTTAGAAACAATACTAATTCTAACAATTTGTTTGTAGCAACAGTTAATTTTAATTGTTTAGTTTGGATGTGGAAGGTATAATGCAATGTTATTGACTTTGTGCTAATGAAATCTTAGTTGTTTGGCCATTTTATAGCATTAACTATAAAATTTTCTGCATAAATTACTGAAATTTTTACTTTGTTTGCAGAAATTATTATTATTATATAAATAGTTTAATATTGCATTGTGTTCTTCACTGAATTTGTTCCATTGAAATTTTTCTAATTTTGTTAATCCATACTAATTAAAACCGTCAAACATTTTCATTAGTCTAATATTTTATATTGGAAATTTCAATGGTATCTAATGGGACTTTTATGGTAGGATTATTAATATAACTTTCTTTCATTGAAGAGCTCGCAATTTCCATTTACGCCCGACTCGCGTTGTAAAGCGAGATGTCGAACCACCGAAAGGAAAGAAGCCGGTTGAAGAGAAGAAACAACCGGTGCAAAATAAAGCACCTGCTGATTTTACCACAACCGATGAGTCGACAAGTGCTGGAGAAGATTATAGTCCAAATGAAGATGGACCACGACAAAGTCCTCGAAAAAGAATTGAAAAGGAACCAACCAGGGAACAAAATACGAACAACGGCAAATCAAATACCAACTTAGTTAGGAACAACAGCACATTGAGCAATTCTAGGACAAAAGTAAACAACCAAAAGTCAACTCCCCCACCACCATCACCATCTAGCAACAAGAAAAAGATGGATACAACTCCAAATAAAGACTTCCGCAAGTCAGCACTGAACAAAATGGCTCCTGAAGATCCGAGAACCCAAAAACCAAAAGTAAACAACACACCCAATGGCAAAATTAAAATCCCTGCACTTGTTGATACAAGAAACACAAAGAAAAGTCCTTCGCCGCGAAAAGCCGTCGCCGCTTCTTCGGACGACGAAACAACCGAAGGCTCGACAACTGCAGCCGAAGGAAAGAACACAAATACCAGCAGCTCTGATTCTGTCAAGAGAAGACAGGTGATTGTCAACAAATGTGGAGAGAAAGTAAATAAAATAAATGTCAACAAGGTTGGTTGGCGCGACAAGGCAGCGACGATGGCTGCCGCGAAGAACGGAGCGGCACTGACTCGAAACAGATCGGCAGATTCACTCAACAAGACCAGTCAGACATCAAATCTGAAGCCGTCGAATTCTTACACGAAGTTAGATGTTGCCAACAAACCAGCAAAGAAAAACAACAACAAATTTATTGGCGATTTCACTGATATTGACTCGTTACTCAATAACGAGAATTTGTCGTTCGAAGAACTCGAAAGACGATTCAACGCCGATCCAGTCAGTCTGAAGCAATACTTTGAGAATGGTGGGATATACATCAGTAAACTGAGAGATATTGATGAGATGTTGGGACCTGTAAGGGAATATCCTTTCGAATTCAGTCGTAGTTCAACGGTCATATGGAACAGCAGCGAAAAGGGGAAAGTGGGAGTTGGCGCGAGAATGGAATCTTCGTCATCTTCTGAATCAGATGAGGAAGTGCCACCGACTACAAGTGATTCATCAGATACAGGAATGAGGAGACATAAAAGAGTAAGTAACGACCTATTCAAGTGTATTTTTCATGGAAAATATTCATTTGCGTATAGTATTGCGGTGAATCATGTGTGACTCAGTATCAATGAGTGAATTGTATTTTTGGTTTTGAGGTTGAAGACTTTTATTTTCATTAATAATTCATGTTACAATAAGTATTCACATTTTTTCTTTCAATTAGATATGTAAATTTCCAATTCAACTATAACTTCAAGCGAAAGTATTCGAATACCATTTTTGCAAGTCAGGAAAATTAATTTATTTTTCTGATACAATTAAATAATTGCCCAAAACAAGATTTTACCTCTTTGGCCACAACTTCTTAATGCTTGGAGATAAAATCAAAAACAAAATGGATTTTGGATGCTCAATATATTTAGAAAATTTTCTAAATTTGAAGTATGGGTGTCTGGAAGCCTACAAGAATATTATTTGAGAATATGGACTATATGGCAACAAAAAAATTTAGTTTTAGTTCAATTCAATTAAAATTAAGTCCATAAGTGAAAATGGAGGTCAATTTATTTTTAATTTCTTATCTTTTTATTGCCTGAATTGAAAATAAAGTTATTTCTCACTTTCATCCTTAAAAGGTTAATTTAAACTAGTGTACTAACTGATAAGGGAAGTAGGTCATGTGGTTTGAATTGGAAAGAGAGAAAAATCCTTTAATTGCAGCAATTTGAAGGTCCCAGAAGTGCTTAAAATAGTGTTAAACATTGTTTAACAGTATTTACACTTTCAAACAATGGTGAGTAGCTTTCAAAATTGTTTACCAATATTTATAACAATGCTTAATAATTATATTTAATCAGATATTTATAATTCATAATATTGTGTTAATTTGAGCAGAAAATCTAACAAATGAGTACTGTTTACTAAACTTACTAAACCTTTCCGGTTTACATAAACCGTAATCAGCTGATAACTGAAAGACCACTAAAACTGTGGTGACATATTGGTGCCTGATGGTGTTGATAACAACACAATAGTTAGAAGGATTTCCATCTGGAGCTAAAAGCACAATATAATAGGTCAGTGGTGTAATCAAAATAATGACATAAGTGAGTGTTTGGTCATTTTTATTTATTATGATTGTGTGCAATGAGCTTGGAATGTGTGAAAATGTAATGTCAAAGCAAGAATGGTGAAAGTGAACCAGAAAATTGACTGACTTTGACTTTGAGCAAATATTTTTTACAGAGTTATAGAATCTATAATTAAATATCTTAAAGGAATAAATATGAACTGAAATTAACTATTAATTAACCTAAATTTTTAATCAATCCGGTTTCAGTTATGGTTCTTGAATTTTTCAAAAATTTGTTCGGTTCATAAAATTTTTTAATTTTTATCGGTGTTCGGTTACGGTTCAGTTTCGGTTCGACTCTTTGATAAAGATAGAAAGTTCGGGTCATAGGGTTTTTTAATGGTTATTTTAGATTTGACCTTGAAGGTCAGTTTCAAAGTTATTGGCTTCATGTTGTAAAAAACAGTCAAAAAAGGAAAATTGTTTGAACAGAAATTGTTAAATGTCTTTGATCTTTTTAATTTTAATATTTAGATAGAATATTTGTGACCGGTCTCTTGGTGAAAATAGTAACACGTGATACAGTCACTTTTAAAAAAAAAATTAGATAGATACTGATGATGACCGGTCTCAGAAAATAATATTTAGATGGAGCGGTCAGAGATTGTCCTGATTATTTACTCCTAAATAACAAACCAAACAAATTCAACTCTTATCTCAACTTTCTCTCTCTCTCATTAAAAATCGATTAATCTCACATCCACATCTCTTTTCCGCTCAACTGAACTGGAATAAAGGATAACTTCCTTTATCTCTATTTATCTCATAACCCTACATTAAACCATTACCATGAAATGTCACTGTTCCTATACAGAGAACATAACTACCACTTGCAGTCTTTACAATTTTCAATGTTTGTTTTCCCACCAAACACCTTATTATTAACTTATAAATAATAATTATTAACAAAGCATGTATCAATTTGACAAAGAGCAAAGAACCTTTAGTAATTAAAGATAAAGTTTAAGTATAAAGAGGTTAAAGAAAAGAATTGATCATTTTATAGTTTTATGTTTTTGCATCATATGGTCATTTTATGGTCAATTTCAGGATAGATTTATAAAAAAAATATCAAATTGTTCAAAAATAATTGAATTAGTTTTTAAAAATCAAAATAATGTCATAATCACTTTAAATAAATAAGTCAAAAAATTTCCATAAAGATATCAAAATCATAAGAAGGTATAAAAAAAAAAAAAAGAAACCATAAAAAATATCAGAAAACTAGAAATCATTAGAAAGCATTAAAAATCATTAGAAAACATCAAAACATAATCAAAAATTAGTTTACAAAATTTTCAATTAAAAAAACTAGAAAAAATAACAAATTTTTTGATAAAATCAAAAATCAATTAAAAATTAAATCAAGAAACATTTAATCTCATCATAGCTTTATTCAATCAAAACTACAATCAAAATCAATGAAATATATTTTAAAATAACCTTTTCAATACAGCAGAGCCCCCTTTTTATGTCACAAATTAGATTTTCCAAACTTTATTACTAATTATTACTAATTAATTAATCAATTAATAGTAATTAATACTAATTAATTAAACATTAAAAATAATCAACAACATTCCTCACAGTCCAAAACCATAACATTCAACCTACAACTCATTTCCCTTCCAAACAATCTCATTTTGGCAAAATCCACACAAACCCAAAATAGAAACAAAAAAACAAACAAAAAAAATAAAAATAAAAACATAATTTTTCCGCATATCTGACCTAAAACCTCGCCTAAAACAACCACCAAACACTTCATCTCGTCTCTCCAAACTAGGGGGCCCCTCTGTCGCGCCCCGGGGCACCTGTGACAACCTGCAGTGACGTCACAGACAAGCGCCCTACTTTTTATCCATTGCCAACATGGCGCTCCGACGATTAGCCGATTGCACGTGATATCATGCGTTTAGGTGTTAAATTCGGCTTTTGGCGAGGAAATGTGAGCCAAAAATGAGTTTAACGTGTCGAGTGCAGTTCCTCAGCGACGTTGACCCGTTCTCCGCGAGCACGAATATCCCCGAGCCCACTCGGCCTCCTTACTTTACGTTCAATGTGAATATTCCGCTTGTTAATCAAATCGCGGCCGTTCATCACCTGCTTAAAGCTCCGCATAGAGTAAGTTGATGGGAGTGAGGTCAAGTGTATTTTGGGTGATTTTCGTGGTTTTTATTTTTGTATTTGATGTAATTTATGAGTGGTTTGATAGTGGGGTTAGTTTTGTTGTTGGTTTGTGGTTGGAGGTTGAAAATGGAGGATTATAGATTTATGTATATGGGGCTTAATTGTGTAATTTGGTTTTATTTATTTTATTTGTTTTTTTTTGGTTTTAAGTTTGGGGTGTTTGGTTTTGTTTGGTTGTATCGTTTGTTTTGGGTGGTGGGGAGTTTTGGTGATTTTTTTTGTAATTGTTGAGGGAATTTTTAAGATTTTTGTGTTTTTGTTGAATTTTTTTTGAAAAAATTTGGTTTTTTAGATATTTTTTTTAAGGAATTGAGGATTCTTGATTTTTTTAAAAATGAAATTGAAGTTTTTTGTTAAATTTTTTGAGTTTTTTGTTAAATTTTTTGAGTTTTAAAAAAAATAATTTAAGGTTTTTGTTGATTTTTTTTTATTTTTGGAAATAATTTAAGGTTTTTGTTTGGTTTTTAAAATTTTTTTTTAATTGAGAGTTTTTATTTATTTTTTTGAATATTTTAAGTTTAAATTTTTTAAATTTTTTAAATTTTTTAAATTTTGAAAATTGAATTTTTATTAATTTTCTATTTTCTTTTTCTAGTTGGATGACTGTACATTACAAATATACAAAGCCAATGGAAGCAGTGGAGAACATGGAAGTTACTTGGATTTGGAGTCAACGATCAACGAACAAGGCGAAGATTTCGAAGGATTTAACGAAAAGTAAGTCATCGGCAAGGAAATCCTTGGGTAGTTGGCCACCTGCCAAACGGAGCATGTCACTTGAATTCCTTCTAAATATATAAACTGTGGTTTATGAGGAGAGTCAGAGTAAATGTTGACTGCGAATAAATCTACGAGCGGGTTTTCGAAAAAGGATTGGTTTGGTTCTATTTTTTGGTGTTTTGAAGTTTTTTTGTGTTTTCTGGTGTAAATATTGTTAAATTTCAGTAAATATTGTTGGTAAATGGTGTTAAAGTAATTTTAAAATGAAAGATTGTTTAAAAGATTGAGAAATTTGGGTTGGAATTCTCATTTTTTAAAGTAAAAGTGATGAGATAATCTGAAATTGCTTTGAAAGAAATGAAATTTAGGTCAAATTTCATGTTTTTTAAAGTAAATATGACTGAATATTGTTGACAAACAATAAAAAAAGTGTTGAAAGTATAAAAATTCTTGAAATTAAGGTCAAACTTATTGATTTTTTAAGTAAATATCACTGAAAATTGTTGAATTTTCCAAAATTACTGTAATAACATCAATTTCTCAGTGAATTTGCTGATTATTTTAGTAAATATCACTGAATATTGTTGACAAACGTAACAAAAAACTAAAAAATGTGAAAATTCTTAAAAACTCAAGAAATTCAGGTCAAATTCATAGAATTTTTAAAAAATCACAAAAAATTATCAAAAAAACCCTTAAAAAAACACCAAAAAATTCTTCAATAAAACCAAACAATCCCCCAAATCCCTTCCAAAACCCTTAAATCCCTCAAAAACAATTTTCCAACCATTCCCAAACCCACCTCAAACAATTGACATAAAACTCATAACATTTAATTTCTTTAATTTTTTTATATCTTTAATGTCTGTGACTTTGGCCTTGTGCATTAAAGATCCAGTTTTCGCTAAGAAGGACAACCGCTTTTTTACTCTCAGTTCCTCACCCCATTTATGAGCGAAGAAGATGGTTTGGGATGCATCCATCAATTCTGATTATTTTCAATTAAATAATAGCTTATTGTACACAGGAAGTGGACAAACAGCAGCTCATAAGGGGATTTGGCGATGGCCGGGCACGGCACAGCGGAAGATGCGGTTTGTTTGTCGCATTTGCCGTTTATTATTTCGGTGGAGGAAATGCGTAAAGTTATTTTTCCCACTGATGTTGATGTGGATAAAGTTTGTAATTCTTCAAGTGATGGGTAGAAAATTGATTATTTAAAAAAAATATTTTTTGGGTTTATAATTGTTTGTTTGTTGTGTTTCTAATAGTTTTTTTTCTTCTTAGTAGAAAGAATTCCATTTTGGTCAGAACCCAGTTGTCGGTTAGAGTGCACAGTATAATTGGTGAGTATTTGTTTTTTTGTGGAGTAATTAGGAAGGGAGGTTGGATGAATTTTTTTGTTATAAAAAGTTATATTTTAATTATAAAAAAAGAAGGAATGGATGGAATTTTTACAGATTTTGGGGTTTTGGGGTGAAAAATAGTAGAAGGTTGTTAGGAATTTGAATTTAGAATTTTCTAAATGAAATTTTCTAAATGAAATTAAAATTTTGGCAAGTAATTCTAAAAATATCGAAGGAATTTTGTAAACAAAAATTAATAAATTTGTGCATTTGTATTTTTTTTAAACAAAAATAGACCTTAAAATCTCCAAAGATGTAATTATCTACAAATTTGACATCAAAATTTCATCAGTTGAAAGGTTTTTGTTACCAAAGATTGTTTTAAATTTCTACATTTGTTAACTGAAAAAATGATAATTTTGCTTCTTTTTTTTTTAATCCAAAAATTGGCAAATTTGCTTTTTTTAATCCAAAAATTGACAATTTTGTGTATTTTTAAACTTAGAATTTATTCATTATGCACTTATACATGACCACAATTTTTTTTAAAAAGCAGAAATGATTTTATATTTTTCAAACCAAATCTGACAAATTATCCATTTTTAAGCTAAAAACTGACAACTTTCTTATTTTTTATACTATAAACTGAGAAATTACTGCATTTCCAAGTAAAAATTGACAAATTTCTACACATTTAACTTCAAAAATGAAAAAAAAGGAGAAATTTGTTTCAAAACTAAAAAATTTCTAGATACTTTATCACGACAACGCATACAACATAAATTTCTGAAAATGTAATCAAAAAAATCTCATAAATCTGGTAAATTTCTGGAAATTTAATCGAAAAATGTTTATAAATCTGATAAATATCCAAAAATACTCAACTAAAAATCCATAAAACTAATCAAATGTTGCAATATCATCAAAATAATTAAACCAATTGAATTTTTTTTTAAAATTCACTAAAAAAAAAACATTCAAAACTCCCTACTTACAGTACAATCACACTTAACTCATTAAAACCATTTCTTTATATAATTCAATTTAAAAATCACACAAAATACTCACTGAACCAAAAATAAATACAATAGTCACAAAACTTTCCCAACAAAATACATCCAAAAACATTTCCCCATCATTTGAGCCAAAAACTACGCAGTCATTCTATTTAAAATCCATTATATAATTATATTTATTACACATTTAATATAGTTTGGTTACAAATTACACCAGATAAGAAATTAAGCAATTAATATCTGACAATGTAATGCATTACATGATTTATCCTGTGTATAGTGCTGATGTCATTGAACTATCTAAAAAAAAGTGAAATGGATGAGCTGAGAATTTAATTTAATGATTGTGTTGCAATGCTTAAATTGATTTGATTTTTTTCTTTTGTAATTTAATTTAGAGAAGTTGTTAAACTCCGAAGGAAAGGAATTACGGCGTGCATTATTTTCGCTCAAGCAAATCTTTCAAGTGAGTAAAAGTGTTGAAAATGGTTTTAAAGGTCTTAGAATTAATCACATGATTTGTTTTCAGGATGATAAAGATCTGGTTCATGAGTTTGTTCAGAACAATGGATTGGCTAGTCTCATTAAAGTTGGATGCGAAGCGGATCAGAATTATCAGAATTATATTTTACGCGGTGAGGAATTTGGGTTAAGGAAATGGTTAATCCCAAGTAGCAAAATTTGGTTGAATCAATGTTGATTTTTGGTTGAAATAATTTTAGTTAAAACGTTGATTTAAAGTCGTAAATGAATTTAAAAATCAAGGTTGAAAGTCGCGTTGAAATAGCGAGACATGATTAATGTTCTTTCAACGTTGATTTTTTGACTTATTTTCCTTAGTAGCAAAAATTTGGTTGCATCAACCTTTGATTTTTGGTTGAAATAATGTCAGTTGAATCAAGGTTGAATTAATGTTGATTTAATGTTATGGGTTGGATTAATGTCGATTTTACAACAATTTTTTCAAAATTCAAATCGGCCAAAAAAAACTGCACATAACTTTTTAAAAAATTTCAAAAAATCTGCAGATAACCTTTAGATTTTTTAAGCTGTGTAAATATATGATGTGAATCTTAAATTTCATTTTACGTAAGAATGAGTTGTTTATGTTTTCAAAAAAGCCCATAGAAATTTAAAGAAATTAAATCCAAATTCATAATTCGAGATTTAATTTTTAGATTTTTTATGTCAGTGCTTTTTGGCCTTTATGCCTCAAAAAACTCAAAATTTGTCTTTAAAGAAAATAGTCATAAATAAGTTTTTTGCTGTTTCCAGGAGAAAGTAGTTTGCTTAGAAATTCACTACTTAGTAACAGCGCTGCTACTTTAGTGCTCTATTAATAACTTCAGCAGAACCAACACTGTATATTGATTTTTTATATGCACTTTTTTGGATTTTAGCACTCGGTCAGGTGATGTTGTACGTTGATGGAATGAATGGAGTTATAAATCATCCCGAAACGGTTCAGTGGTTTTATTCGTTGATCGCTTCGAAGGTAAGAATTTTTCAGTATTTCTAGAAGTCAAAAGAATTTTTGTAAATAGAAGAAAAAATAAATATCTGTATAAACTTAATCTTTCAAAAATATGTCAAAAAATGAAAATGGACTTAAAATATGAAAATAAGAAAATTTAAAAAAAAAAAATTTAAAACCTTCAAAAAATTTCAAATTTAATTTAAAAATCTACAAAATTTCATCAGAACTATTGCAATTTCAAAAAAAAAAAAAAATTTTTGATAAAATCATCTCAACTGCTCATAATATCAATAAACTTAATAAATCCCTTAATTAATTAAAACAAAATTTTAAAAATTTACTAAACTCCAAAATTTTCCATTAAATGCTGCAGATTGAGTCTGATAAACATACAAAGGTAACAACATTCTCATCCTATATCCATCAATTCATTACCATCAGCCTAATAATCTCTTTTCCAACATTCCAGTATCGCCTTGTGGTCAAGACAGCCATCAAACTACTTTTAGTCTTTGTAGAATACACAGAAACAAATTGTACATTACTTGTAAAAACTATAACTAATTATGACATCAACAGAGGCAAGTTATTATAAAATTTTTTTATAAAATTTTTTCAATAATTATTAATTCTATTGAATTATTTTATTAGGTGCTAAACCATGGTCAAATATAATGCAGCTACTAGGAGAAAAAGACTCATCTGACATGGAATTGCTCGTATTCGCAACTACTCTTATCAATAAGACATTATACGGCATTCCGGACCAAGATACGTACTATGATGTTGTGGACGCGCTCGAAGAGCAAGGAATGGAGAGAATTATACAGAAATATATGTCGAAACAAGGAACAGATTTAGATTTGTTACAACAATTTCATATTTATGAGGTAATTTAACCCAATTTAAAAAATTTGCATACATTTTGCAAATTATTTTCAGTTATTTGACCTTTTTATATCGTGAAATATAAAATTTTAGTAAATAATGCATTAAATTTTTGCACAATTTTAAAACAAAAATGAAAATTTACAAATTTCTGCATAAATTACTAAAATTTGCATCTTTTTTGTGGAAAGAAAGGTTGATTGTCTTGCCTATATATTTTATATTTTATTATGTATAGTTTATAAAAATAATTTTTAATTTTTATTTACTTTTTGTCAACATTTTTTTGTGGTAAAATCTAATTTATTCACATTTCCTACATGAAAGCAATGCAAAAATGATTAAAACTGCCATAAATCATTTAAAATCATTAGTGATATTTTGCTGGCGTATACATTACATGATTAAAGATATAAAACACCCATTTGTTAGGAATTTTATTGTAACCATAAACTATTAAATAATGTGATGGTCCAAAATCCTCATTAGATTTGTAAGTAATTGCTATTCATTTACATTGTAAATAGGCGGTGCTAAAGCATGAAGACGGGGAAGATGACGGAAGGTTATTACAGATGGAAGCACAAGTCAGGTTAGATGTTACATATTACTACACTTTTGACTTTTTATTTCATAATGTTATTGTAATAATATTTTAGGCAAATACCGCGTAGTCGAAAGTCAAATGAAAATGACCGGCGGAAAAGTTGGCGACATGGTGGTTCAGTTAGTAGCATTAGTTCACCTTATAGAAGTAAAAATAATTCTATCTCATCTGATGAATCATCACCGAAGCATTTGCAGAGGTATGAATTTTTTGGATGTTTTTAAAGGTCTTTTAAACTGTTTTTGTAATTTTTTTTTCCAGGGAAAGTAATAAACAGTGGCCTGAAAAGTCACTAGGAACACAGTTGAATGGATACAGTACTGATAATTCAGGTGAATATTATTTATAATGCTTTCTCGGTTATGAATAAAGTTTATTTTAAAGTTAAGTTTATAAATTTATGTAAAAGAAATGCAAATTCTATTAAATTTGTGTAAAACTGAATGCATTTTTGAAAAAGAATTTGCAGAAATTCTGCTAATTTTTATGAATTACTTAGGGATTCTTATGTCGAGACGTCCCAGGAAATTGGATTTAAGATTCCCGAGATTAGTGCTGGCCAAAGTAGTTTTATTTTTGGCCAAATTACTGACTTTGTTGCCGAAAATGCTAGTTTTTGGCAAAAGTTGCTGAATTTTGGGCCAGATTTCTGGTTTTAACACAAAAGTGCTGATATGTTGATGAGAATCAAAAAATTGCTGCACAAAAATGCTGAAGTTTTTTCATGAGCTTTTGAAAAATCATTTGATTTTGAACAACATCATAACTTTTGCAGAATAAATGAATTTTCTGGTAAACAGCTAAATTTTAAGTTCTCAAATTGAAAATCAAAGCAAACCAAGTATGATTTTGTTTGTTTTGTTTTGTAATTTGAGAACTTATTATATGTCTCAATTCTCGGGAATTCCTGGGACTTTCGAGATGCCATGTCTCGAATCCTGGGTGATTTTAAAGGTGGAGATTTCAGAATCTCTAGAATTAATTCAACTTCTTTGTTCACAATTAATCTGAATTTGCACTGGGTAGAAATATTTCAATAAGTATAAGAATGCATTTAGTACTTACAATCCTACAAAATTGACTATTGTGGATTTTTACTTTTAATTTATAGATCTGAATGGTGTCACTCCAGCTCTGCGTCGCCGCAGAGAGCGCCAAGACCGACAGCAGATGTTTATCAAAGAACAGGAAGAGACCGTTCAGAAACGCGGCAGCATCTCCGAAACAACCAACCGTTCATCCCTTCCCGAAAGACAACGTTCGAGAAACTCCGGCTGTTCAGAAAGCCAATCGAGCGAATCCCTCTCGACCAACAGACTCCGCACCAACAGCAAAGAACCCTCCGACCCCTCCAACCCCGCATATGCCAGACAGCAGTCGTGGGTCCTGAGCATGCTCCACACTAAAACCCAAGACGAAGACTCCAAAGAAGAAAAAACGGACAATGGGTACAAGAAAGAAGCAATCGACAAGACCCAAACGAACTCCCAGACCCCGCACATCGACATGGCTGCGCGCATAAACACACTCAGCAGCAACTTGAGCGGAATTGTCAGCAAAGCGAAGGAAGGTCTGATAAGCCAACGAAGCCGAACGGAAGACGAAAAGTCGCCGACACCCCTGTCCCCGCCGGTACCAAACATCGAACCAAAAAAGGAGAACGATCTGCAGTGGGAACAGCTGATTGCAACGCTTGACCGTCCGCTAATAATCACCGACTTGGATTTCACGGATCTTGTAAAAGAGGATGACGTCAACATCTTCCAGGGTAGCAACGTAGTGTTCGGGGGAAAGGGTCCACCCCCTCCTCCGATCCCCATGATGAATGGGGCTCCACCACCCATGCCCCCTTTTGGGGCCCCACCGCCCCCACCGATTGGATTCGGCGCACCGCCTCCGCCACCACCGACTCTGACGCGAGGGATCCCACCGCCACCGATGATATCAAACGGTCCTCCGTCGGGGATTCCGGTAGCGAATAATTCGGCGAAGACGATCAAGAAGAATAAAAAGACTATAAAGTTGTTTTGGAAGGACGTGCACACGGATCCGCTCGTTCAGACGCACGTTAAGCGGACGATATGGGATGATCTGAAGAACACGGCGGTGGATGTGCAGAAATTGGAGCATTTGTTTGAGAATAGAGCGAAGGATGTGATACCAAAGGATAGGAATCTGGATCATAATAAAAGTAAAGAAGTTATTGTTCTCGATCCGAAGAGGTCAAATGCTATTAATATTGGGATGACGAAGTTGCCGCCACCGAGGACGATCAAAACGGCAATACTTAAAATGGATAATACTATAATGAATAGGGAAGGGATTGAAGTAAGTGAGGCGATTACAACAACGGCTAAAAAGATTTGCAAAATTTTTATATGGAGATAGTAATTTCGATTGAGAAAGTTTAAATTTCGCGTGGATAATTTGGCAATTTTTATTTTTGTTTTGAAATTATGCAATTATTTTACAAATATAACTGAAATTTTATAGTGAGCAAAATAATGCAAATTTTTTAGCTAGAAAAATGTTGTCATGTAAATTAGTTATGAATGATTTGATTTTGATTTCTAGAAAATACTCACAACTATGATTCCATCTGAGGAAGAGAAATCCCGAATTGCTGAAGCGCAAGTGGCAAACCCAGATATTCCCTTAGGGTCAGCGGAACAGTTTTTGTTAACGCTTGCATCCATCAGTGAACTTCCAGCTAGACTTAAATTATGGGCTTTCAAACTTGATTATGAACAAATGGAAATGGTAAGTTTGACTGAAAAATTGAAAAAATCTTGATTGATTATAATTTTGTGACTGGAATTGGAGTTGATCTTTAGATAAAGGGGATTAAGTAGGGTTTTATCTGAAGATTTTAAAATATGCTTGAAAGTGTATGGAAAATTTGCAATTTGTTTTTGAATTGATAAAATGAAATGATGAGATTGTTGCATGGATTGAAATTCAGTTTCTGCCAAACAGAATTCAAGAGTAAATGCAATATGCTTAAATTTGATGATGAGAACTACTGAGGTATTCTACTTTGGATTTTTAATTTAGAAAATGGGAATTTTGATTTTTTGTCCACTTTAGCTTATAAAAACTGAATTTCTGTCTACTTTAGCCTATAACAACTAAATTTCTGTCTACTTTAGCTTATAACGACAAAAGTTTTGTCTATTTTGGATTAAAATTCAGGACTTCTGTCTAATTTAGTTATAAATATCTTAGTTTTGGTTCATTTTAACATAAAAAATATTTTTTTGTCTATTTTACTCTAAAATGCATTAATTTGTGCCTAAAACTCACATTTTCCTTTTACTTTAATCTACATCTAAACTTCACTTTGAAATGTTTAGGATATCTATAATTCTTGTTGCTACTCACAAAAAACAAAAATAACTTCCTCCTTTCCTCATTAATTAACCTCAACCTCGAAAAAAAACCAACTCCCAACTTCAGCAGTTAAAACTGGGTCAGTCATGTTGATTTGCCAAATGTACAAATGTACAAATGTTACTCATCAATTAACTTTGAATTATTTCCATTTCAGGATGTTGCAGAGCCTCTCATGGATCTGAAGCAATGCATTACCCAACTTTATTCCAACAAAACATTTCGCTACATTCTTTCCACACTGTTATCAATTGGAAATTTCCTCAATGGGATCGAAGCCAAAGGATTTCAGATCGACTACTTAGCCAAAGTACCGGAAGTCAAAGACACCGTCCACAAACATTCTCTTTTACACCATTTGTGCCATATGGTTATGGAAAAATACTCAGATTCCACTGATCTGTACTCTGAAATAGGATCTGTTACTAGAGCTTCCAAAGTATATAAGTAATAGACTTAGCGTATTTTGTTTTACCAAACTCAATTACTAGAAAAGGAAGCCTGGTTTATTGCGAATAACTCGGGAACCGTCGATCTCACAAAGATGATTCAATACCCAGAGCAAAGGCCACTTCGAGACGCTTCTTCTCGACCTTGAATCACCTTCGTACTTGGTCCGGTTCCCGAGCTACCGGCGAAAGAGTATTGGTCGCACGACTCGAATAAAGCTTACAGTCCAATCATTTATTGCCAGATCCAAACTAATATGCCAGTTTAAAGAAGTGTCGTAGTTGTAGAAAAGTATAGTACGGTAATTGGTTTGGTAGAACAAAAAACGTGCTAAGTCTTTAATTTGATATTACAAATTTTACCTAAAACTCTATTTGTTAATCAGGTTGATTTTGATGAACTAGCAGCAAATTTAAATAAAATGGAGAGCGAATGCAAATCGTCGTGGGATCGGTTGAAGTTAATTGCAAAGCATGATGGATCATCTAGTGTCAAAGTTGTCAAGTAAGAAGTTTGAAAAAAAATTGTTATAACCAAAGTAACACAATTTTTGGTTTATTTTCAGAATGTCAGAATTTTTAGCTGATTGTGCAGAACGAATTATTGTGTTAGGAATTGTTCATAGACGTGTTTTAAATAGGTAATTTTTGGTTAATATCCATTCAAGTGACCTGATGAGTCCACAGAACAAAAACAGAATTTAAATTAATTTGTGAAACTCTTCCAGGTTTTATCGCCTACTAAGTTTCTTCGGCGTTCCATCCGTAATAGCAAAGGAAACAAAAGTAAACCAATTTTTGAAGGTAATCAGCGAGTTCTCCCTCGAATACAGCACGACGAGAGAACGTGTGCTTCAGCAAATGGAGAAAAAAGCAAATCACAGAGAAAGGAACAAAACACGAGGCAAAATGATAACAGATGTAAGTTATTATTACCATATTTCTTCGAATAAACCCACACTTTAGTTCCCTATTTCAAAAATCAATTGGTTGGTTTGCATTAGGAAATTTGGACAAAAAGCAATTGGAAATTAATGAAAATTATGCAAAAACCATATGAAAACCAACCAATTGAATTGATTTGCTGGGTGGGGACGTGAGGTTAATTCAAGAAATGAGAATTGATTTTATAAAATTATAGATGGAAAAATTCAAGTCCAAAGATGTGCAGGCAGATGAAGAACTGAGACAATTACTTGTTTCTGGGATGTCTGATTCAGAAGATTGTAAGCGAGCATCGTTATTGGGACGTGCTAGAAATACTCCTGGTAAATTTTCCCAAAATGTAAATATTAGTTGCAGTTCTCAAAAAAAAATTTTTTTTAATTTGTAGCACGCTCAAGTGGAATTTACAGACCACGAGGCAACTCACTTAAAAACGAAGACAGTCTTACGGATGGCGACGACGAGATACTTGGTCTCGCTGCTAAGGCAGTGGCAAAATCGACGACGAGAGCGACGCCGAGAGAACGCAAAAGAGCGCGACAAGCCGACAGAAAATCATGTATGTAAAACACACAGCTATAGATATAAACTTAGCTTTTTCTTGTCTAAATTCTGTGCATTGCTTAGCTCTCTACTGATTTGGTGGTTTTGCTGCGAGAAGTGCCACAGGTATCTTTCTCTTTCTTTATTCATTTCCTCTGCATTGCTTTATTTGCTTTTATTATTCAACCAAAAAAATAATTGATTATTTGCAAATCATTTTTAGTATTTAAATTAATCAGTTGTATTTTTGTGTTTTAGTGCGTCGGACGCTGAAACATGGATTGACCGAAGACGAGAAATTGTATCTTGCCGCCATTTATAATTCTCCTTAGATGGATTTGTCCTGTTTGTAGGATGTTTAAATGAATTGTGAAATGTTTTAATTTTATCTTTTGTATATTATTCTGGCTTTTGGCCAACTTTGGGTTGTTTATTTTGATGTTTTACTTTGGTTTCCATATTTTTTACAAGATTGTTGAATGAATTTTTATGACTATACATGGATGAGTATAATTTTTGTGTTATTACTTTTAGCAAATAAAAAAATTTTTATAATGAAGAATGTGTCTGACATTAAATAAGAGAATGAACAGTTGGAGGTCTCTGCATTTCTGCTAGAAATTTATAAATTTTCTTCATTTCTAGTTTATACATTTTAGATTTTTAGCATTTATCACAAGGAAATTGTAACTTTTCTGCATTTATCATCAAAAATTGCAGAAAAACTGTATTTCTAGTTTGCAAATTGCAGATTTTCTGCATTTTTAGTTTGCAAATTGCAGATTTTCTGCATTTTTAGTTTGCAAATTGCAGATTTTCTGCATTTTTAGTTTGCAAATTGC
>JAQIXT010000856.1:0-23133 GCA_034700445.1 Stenotaenia linearis | reverse complement strand
CCTCACATTAAACAGGTTTCGAGGAAAGATGAAGAGATCATAAACTCAGCATTAGTTGCATAAAACTGGGTTAATGGAGTATGATAAAACTGCAAATTATCAAACCGATGAGTTCAAGGCCCAATTCTGGCAAATAGCCAAACACTTTATCCCGAGTTGGTTCAATTTACACTAAATAACTTATTAACTTCCTCACTAAAATATGTATTTATCACATTACTCATTCGTAATTATTGAATAATAATTTCACACAAAAGCCCTTCAGAGTTACACGTGTGTCACCTTTATAAAGAAAACAGTACGCAATATGACAAAAGTGCAAAGATATAAATGTTGTATCGAGTTACAATATCGCCCACTGAGCTGCAAAAATTGTGAAATGTGTTTTGGCATGATGTGATTCAATATCATCTCCAACAGCTCTGCAAGATGATAAGAGCCTACAAAAGCCTGTCATACAGTATTACAGACAAACGTTGATGTTCTTTTTTGACAGGAGGAAATACAAATGCAACACAAAGCATTTGATGTTATAAAATTTGCAAGGGATGTAATTTCATTTCACTTTAAAAAGGTTAAAAATTTAATTATTTTCGTACTGGCGATCAAAAGAATTATTTAGTGTCAATAAATTGTTAACAATGAACTTACAGAACAAACTTTTACATTATTGTTAAGTTTTGTAAACAAAAAAACTTTAAATATTCAGGAAAAATCAGATTTACAAGAATTGACATTCGTTCTTTTGTAAATTTTTGTAAATCCGATTTCTTTTGCTGGGTAACAGACATCAATGACGTTCAAGACGTTGAACTTGTAGAATAAATAAACTCAAACTTTAATAGTTTTTCTGTTTGACTTTACGCATGAATTATTTAATATTTTGCAATTTAAATTTGCTATTTAAAGTGCACAACAGATTTCCCGTCAAATTAAACATTCCCTTGAAGATGAACGGGTTTATTTAAGTATAAACTCGCCAAACACATTCCTTCCATTCTTCATTAGTAGAACTTTCAAATTGGGCAATAAATCCCATGAAAAGAATGGCAAAATTGGATTAGACGAAACTGTAATTTTTGAGAAAAAAAATCTTCAGTTGCATAATTAACATTTCTCAAGAAGACAGTGATGGATTTTTTCATCACTCAAATATCCATACACTTGAATCTAATCCCCTCGGCGCTATTATTTATGAGTTTTATAAAAATTGCAAATGGAAACATTTGGTGAAACTAAAAAAACGTCAATTCTGCTTCATACAAAATTCATTTCTATAGTTACAGGCACCATTTTAAATTCAGAAGCCAAGATTTAAACATGACAAAGTACGAGGCAAAATAACATTGAAACGAATTAAAATTCTAGAACGTCGAAGGCAAATGGAAAGTGCATAATGGCTTCAATGAAACTAAATCCAATTTATTAAAAAGATAAATCACCCGTGACACTTTATATTGAAGATGAATATTAAAGATGCAAGTCATCTTGTAGAAACAGACATGTTGTAAAAAAATCCAAATAACATGAAGGCAGGCCTCTAACTTCATTCCCGTTCACACTCCATTTTCATCAGGTCGCATTGAGTTGCCAAGCAACATGCATCTAGCTACTGGCCAACTTCTCCCCTGATGGATAGACATGAGAATTGGATAGAACAGATGCACTTCAAATGTTATTGCATACGTCACATGAGCTCAGCACATTTAATCAAAACAAGTCCCATCCACAAACAGTACACTTTTTAAAATATGAATAATCATCTGGGAAGTCATCAATTTCGGGTATTATCTTTTCAGTTGGGGGAAATGAAAAAAAAATCCCATTCATCATGCAAAAATATTTTATTTTTTTTAATTTTTCTATTCGTGGATTTATCTTGTTTAAGTGAGCAATGCAATGGGGGATTCTTGTTCTACAAGTACAGCAATGGAAGTTAAATTAACATTAATTTTGAAAATGAAATTTATTTAACCCTTTGTAGACTTAGTTTAATGAACTCATTTTGGAAGACACGCCAACTTTAATTTCTGTAATGAGTAAGTGACCTTTTAACAATGCTCATCTCACTGATTTACTCTATTGGTAACTTAAAATCAAATGGTTGGAGGTGCTGCCCCTTAGCTTCACTGCTGATTCGCTTGCTTTGTAAAGAAAAAAGGGCGGAAATGTAAAATAGTTTTCCCACTTTCCATAAGAGAAAATAATTAAAGTAAACATTGTTTTCTGCTAATGAGAACGTCCTCTACAACTTCCTAATTGCAACATTTGCCCTTTCTCTAATGCTTTAAAAGATAGAAACTACTGAAGCCAAAAAGTCTGGTCAAAATCAAATTTCACCGTTGAATTTGTCCGAACAATTCTCCACGGATTCATTTATACAGAGTTTGCTTTCTGGACATTTAAGTGGCCTGCATAAGTAAAACATCAATTCATTTGCAGTGGGCAGAATTTATTAAAATATTTTTTTAAATGTCTTTAAAAAATGCATTAATGACATTTAGGTCATTAGGAATTAAGATGACACTTTTTCATCACTTCTAATGCTTTCATCTCCCTTCACATTTGGAAGACAAAGTTAGATGGACCACGTGATTGCTTTGAAATAGATGATCTGTACTCGGGGTCGTTTTAAGCAAAGGCACTAAAGCTACCGGGTCTCAGTGTTTTGAGACCTTAAGTTAGGACATTTGAGAGATCTGGAGAGTGCATCCTTCATTAGTGGGGACATAAGCCATCAATTGGTGTACACAAAAAGTCTCTACTTTGAGTGCCTAGGGCCAGTGAGACCCTGAATTTACTCTTCTCTCCATAAAGTTGCTTAAAACAGCTAGCCTGTGTAAAAAACATGCATTCTCTTCAAACAACATTTCTAATAAAGCTCGCTCTAAATGGATTCTGATATTTTATCAACTTCTTTACCATTTGTTAAAAACTTAATACTGTATCAATTCATTAGGTACTTTAAAATATCTATTATCTGAAAATATTTTGATGAATATATCCACAAACAGCGAAAGTTGAAGTTGATTCAACATTATTTATTTGAAATGTTGAATCATTAAAATGATATTTAAAAAACATTATTTCAACACTTAACGTTAAATTAACATCTTTATTGCATTGATTTAATGCTATTATAAAACGTTAAATAAATATCTTCAACATTTAGAATTAAACATTTAACATTGAATCAACATTTAAAAGTGAAATAATGTTTTATTAAATTACATTTTGTTGTAAAGATAATATTTGATTTGATCAATCCTGAAATAATATTAGCTGTTTTATTTCATAAAAACATTCATCTTTTTAATACACTCGCAATTTCAACATCTGCATCATTCAGCTACTAACAAAACATAAAAAATAGCTTGCGACAGCAAACCTAAAAAAAGAGTAATAACTTATATGACATGAAACATTTTGCTACAAAGATTACATTACACGTGCATCGAATAGAAAAGACCACCTACACATCACTTATATCTTACTTTTGCTAAATATAGTTTTCTTTCTATTTCAGAAGAAACTGTGGATGATTACAATGATAACCTAGACAGGTTACTACAAAGCCGCGAAAAGTAAGTTTATAAATTTTTCACTGTTAACTATAAAATAAAAATGAGATACTGTAAGTCCCATAATTAGTTCCATCTATCAGTGAGGTCGGTAAACAGGCCATTGTAATAATAAAAATATTTTGTTATTATTTTTAACGCTTTTGATGTGATAGCTTTAATGCGAGTAACTGGAAACTAAGAATACAGGTAGGCTTTGCTAGATGCTTAATTATTCAGCATTTTAGCTTCCAACCCTGTTTTTTTTATTAAAAAAACAAATCAAAATTAGACAGTTTAGAAAAATAAACAAGAGAAGTTGGCATGAAATTTACATGTTTTACGAAAGTGTTAACGAAATTTGAATATTGACTTTTAGAGAGAGAAAAGAAAGAGAAAGAGAAAATTGAATCTTTACATTTTCTTTATTTTAGTTGCTAATGTGGACGAATTCTATTCATTTTTCCTTTTTCTCCTTTTAAATCTGATTAGCAGCAAGGTTGACAATTTAATGGTAAAAAGACGTGAAGATTATCCTATAAAACTTCTTAGGTATGTACTGTACTCAATGGTTTACACAATTCGAATCAAAATTGAAATTGTAACATTGCATGTTGTTGCTTTGTTGGAAAAAAATATTACATTTTACATATTTTAAAATGCATGCCAGTGCATGATTTTACGCCTCGATATACATAAGTTATTAATTCTCCTAAATAAATAAATCATTAGTGTGATTACATAAACCAATTAATGTATTCGATTCTAGAAATCCATCAAATAAAAATAACATCTGGGGATTCCAAATCACACAACTAGATAATTTGATTATCCTCAGCTGAATGTTGAAAGTTGTAATCAAAACATCTACAAACTATGTAGCTTTAAATTAATTCCCTCTGCGAGAAGTCTTAAAACTTTCTCTCAACATAAGTACATCTATAGCATTTTTCGACATTGCAATTTTTCAAATTGTACGGACACCTTCGAAACGAATTAATCGCGTATGTCGAGAACTTATAAGTTTCAGTACAGTACGTATACGTACTGTACTGACTTTTCCGAGAAAATCAGTGCCTTAGATTTTACAAAGAAAGCCCATAATAATAGTATTAATCGTATAATCCATAGTGATCTTATTTTTCCACTTACAAGACACACACACACAGCATTCCTCCTAATCAAGCCCAACACAAAAAATCAAATAAAGATTACTGCCATTCCACAGATTCTTACTTAACGATCTTTATGAATTAATCCTTTATGATTAGCTCCAAACCAACCCAATCGCTTATGCAGAGAAAATTGGTATAAAACTGCTCTACAATACTTCCTTTATCCTCTTCTTGTACTTTTTTGAGCTAAAGTGATAACCTTTGCAGTGCAAATCTTTAAAAAACATCCTAATTATACCTTTTTTTAATGCTTTACTAATATATGCCAATCACATTCTATAGGAAAGAAAGCCCAAAAATAAAAGAATGACTAGAATTATAATGCATAAGCAGTTTAGAGAAGAAAAATGAGGGTATTAAATCAGCAATTAAATTTGCAAGAAAAAAAATTCTACTTTTCATTCTTTAAGTACGTTTGCTATTCATTGATCATCTTAAGTGGTAAAAAAAAATCGATTTTTTTTTCTGTTTGCCGAGATGAAACTCTACCCTGTATTGACCGAAGAACAATTGGTATAAAATTCCATTCTTGAACACTCAGCATTCTCCTAAACCTTCAGGCAACAACGATATAAAACTGAGAACAAATATTTTTAGATATTTTTCTTTTTAAATCGGCAAAAACAAATAGAAAACACGTATTTTTGTATGAGTAACCAAACCCAGTCACTAAAGTGTCGATGGACAACGGTTATCTCTCATGAATAAGACCAATGGCAACGATTTGATCGTAAGAATCAATACTTGTTGTGTGTTCACAATTACATCGCCATGGCATTTAAGTGGTGAGAGGGCAGATAAAAAGGGATTGAGAAGATGACTCTTCCTTTTATAACAGGATCTGTTCAAGAAGGCACGACTAATTCGAGCAAATTTAGACTGGAAAGCTAGACATTCGTATCCTGTGTCGTATCCGCTAGCAGCACTGCTATTAGCGCGCTATTTTAGTCGTAACAATAGCACTCGAGTTGTGCTCTATTTTCGCATTATTACTATTTTTTGTGTAAAGAGAAGATTCGCCCTTGAATATTCTTATTTCAATTTTTTTTCTTCATATTTTAGCTTTGAACTGACAAAATAAACAAATAGTCCACATTTAATAAACTTTTTGAGATCATTATACAAATGGTACAAAAATATCTCAAAATTCAAAAACAGTGGTAACACTGCGAGAGCAGCTTCAGAGGTAGTGTTAAATAGCAGCACTACATTTTTGTCCACAATAGCACTCTTTTTTTTTTTTTTTGGCTAGCTGGAACAACATTTTTCATACCTATGCATTTAAGACTAAAAATAAAAATAAAAAATACATAAAAGTTCACCCTAATAACTTACAAAGTTAACCTTGTCGTGAAATGCTGTGGTTACCTGACCTAACCTTTAAATTACGATGTATCAACCAAGGATTAAATTCACGATTGGCCTAATTAGGCCCGAATTTCAGTTTTTTTCCTCGTTTATCATTTTAGTAATTTTTTTCGTGTCTATAAATTTGTACCGAAAACCAGTACAAATATCAGTACAGGAAAATTGGTTTACAAAAATTTACAATAATTAAATTTCTTGTAAAGAACGGATGCTGTAAATTTTGTAAAGTTTCTTAGAACACATTAGAACTTCATATAATAAATTTAATTATTGAAAATTTTTATAAATCTGACTTGCACTACACTCAAATTTATTGCTCTTAGCAACGGACATTAATCCAGATAGGAAATGTTAAATTCCAATCCACCGACCAAATGTTTATTGCTCGTTTTAAACGACTTCCTTCGAGTAAATAAAATTTCTTCACTAAAACAGCTCAAAGCCTTCAACTCTAATTGAAACTTTCATTTTATCTCCTATACTTTCAAAAGATTTACTTTGATTGCAAGGTCAGAAAGGCAGAACAAAAGCAAACAACATCCCAATTCTTTCAAACACAATACAATTACAATCCCTTGATATCCATCTCATTATCTAATCTAATTAAAAATAATTCAATTCAAAGCTTCGTCACTTACCTTAATAAAACTATTTGAAACTGAGCGGCCATTGATTTTTTCCAAACTATACGTAGGCTCTTTATCAGACAAAGGTCTTTTTCTTTTTCCCTCATGCTTACTTCTCTTGTTACGTGGATTTTGCATGCTGTGTGTTCGTTGCCTTGCCTAGTGAAATATACAAAAGGACGCGACTAAGACGATGCAACTCTAAAAGCAAAGCATGCTTTAAAGTAAGGTAGGGCGTTTTCATTTAAAATTTATTTAAATTTTTCAATCTATTCTCACAATACATTGTAATTGTTCAAATGGCATTTTCTCTTCCATTTCTTTAAAATTCATTTCACACGGCATTGGAGTGCTGAGAAATTATTAAAGGTTGAGAGTAGGATGTATAATTCGCTGTTGTTAGTTAGAAAAAAAAGTGTAATGAAGTTAATTTTCATTGCGACGGAAAGAAATGTTGCATGCAAGTAGTTAAAGTTATGTAATAATGTTGTGGATTTATATATTGTACCAAGACCCCTTTGATTGTACTAATGTTATTGTTGTTTTGTTTATTGTCTAAGAAATTGTACTGAAGGTAAGATTAAAGTGTAGCTTCAGAATGTTAATATGAGAATTTAAATTTTGTAATGGAGGTTAGGCTTATTAAAAATAATGAAATAATAAAGTAAATCTCCCATGTAAATTAAAATAAAATGGAGGAAACCGAATATTTTAAGTTTGCCCTCATCGACCAAAAAATTAAAATTACCCGTCACCCGTGAGGGGTAATTTTTACGGCCTCGGTTAGGTTAGGTTAGTGAGTTTTTGGCCTGACGGCTTTCGGCTTCATTATTTATTCAAAGTTCAAATCCTGACATACAGTATCCTGTATTTCATTCCATAATGTTACTTAGTGCATAAATAGAACAAACTTACCAAAACCGCAGTCATTTAAACACGCGGTTAACCTGGGAGAATGCGAAACAAAATGGCGACGAGGTTAATTTAAGTTAACCTCGAGACCATGCGCAGTCTCGTTAAATAAAAGTTACCTATTTCTTAAAACTTTCGAACGAAAATTCACTATATTTTTAGTTACAAATGTATTAAACTTTACATAAAATAAATCAAAAGAAATAAGTAAATTTCATTTATATGAACATCACGTTTGTTTTTATCGAATTCTGTTTGCATTGGCTGCTCAACTATCTGTAGACGCCACTTTTATTGTGCCTCACTTCATACGGAGAAATAATTCGATTTATCCAGTCCTTTGATCCTTACAGTGACTTGGGTGTTGCAATCCAATGTAGCAACTGAATAAAATAGGTTAACCCAGGACCCACTCCACTCCTTGTTGAAATATCGGCAATACAACAAGGTTTTGCCGAATTTTATTAACTTTTTTTCAAAGAAAAAAACGCAATGCTGATTTAACATTCGATATATAACTTTATTTGCAAGATATGCGTGACAATGAGCTTGTGTTGCCAAACTTCGTTTTGTGCCATTTACTGGGAAAACATTTTAACAGAAGCAATTTACCGCCCACTCCTCAATGCATTTTGTCGCATCAATGAGCGCATTGGATGTACTATTTCATATTTTATTAAAATAAATGGAGTAAATAAAATGCGTCATAACAATTACCATAATTGTTATGACGCATCAACGTGTTTATTTTAGTCAATGTGTTTACCGAGGGAAAAACTACGTTTGTAAATAAACTATAAACACAATTTATTGATTAGTGGTTGAATATTTATTGCTTATTTAATTCTAAATCAAACTGTCAAACATTATACAACTTTAATAATCTTCTTACTTTCATTTTCCTTTTTTTTTTAAAAATCACAGAGAAAAAAATTTAAACTTTTCCCTTTAATTAACAATTTCAATCGCTTTCTTTGCAGGCGGTCTTGTATCAAACGAGGCGCTTCATGTGACCATCGACCCAACGACTGCTGCTACAGTTCGTCTTGCCGATGCAACTTTTGGGGCACAAACTGTCGTTGCGAACGTATGGGTCTCTTCCAGCAATGGGGCAAGTAACGAAACAACTAGAAATTACAGTAGCCCTTTAAATAAAGCCCAAAAAATCAATTTATCAATCTCTTTATCGGGGCTTTGACATCTAACTAACCAGTATAACCTCCTCTTGAATCAATTCCAACGTAAAATAAATTTTTAAAAAATGAAATTTATTTTTTTTTTAAAAAACGACCCAGCAAACCTAATGTAGTAATTATTATTTCTATCTATACCTGCATAAAGTCTGCTATTTAATAGTAATGTTGTGTTAGTCTTCAATCAGGTAAGAAATTGCGTACTTACGTAGACTTGAGGACCACATTGAAAAATGTATACTGTAGCCAATATTATGTAATAATTTTGTTTCTTTTAGTAGAATTACTAAAAAAAATAAAAAAGCCTGTAAAATTAAATAATTTATTTGCTCGTTTGTTAACCCTAAAATTGTAACCTTGAATGAATTGATCGATTTTATTTATTTAATTAAACCAATTATAAAATAAACATACGAAACCACAAAGATGATAATAGGAATACTATATACCTTAATAATACCGATATATCATTAATATAAGATATAATAACCTCTATATTTTGTACTGTGTTGTCTTCTGATTTCAGAAATAAAGCTGTTTGTGTTGTCATACAACATGCATTCCAAATAAAGTTTTCTCTTCCCTTTACTTCATCTTTTACTTCATCTTTTACTTTACTTTTTATGCGTTCCAACGACCACAAGAGAGTACTCTAAAATTTGCATCAGCAAACATTTGAGTACAAAAACAAGATGCATTTTCGTAAAATAATACAGCTGTTGAACCACTTCGCCCTTAGACAATATTTTATATTTTAAAAAAAAACAAAAGTTAATTTGGTTTTTTCCATTTCATAAATATGTATGTTAAAAAATGTACTTAGGGGGGGGAAAATCCATAAACCCTTAGCTAAATGCCAACAATGCAGCTTAGATTGATTTTGATGGAATGCAAATTGCTTAAGCAGAAAGTCACCGTTGAAGCCTAGTTGAATAGAGAAGCCATTCAAATTATATTTTCTACTTTAGTGGTTTCTTTCCAAAACTTTTTGATTAAAATTTCAAATTAAAGTACCAAGAACCGAAATCGGAAATTAATAACTTTTGGTTGAGTAATTCAATATTAACTGGTCAATATTTGTGATTATGTTTTAATCATGAAATCTGTTTACATAAATTGAGAAGGAAATTGAAATTTCATCGGTGCATCGCAACACCTTTCTGTAAACACAATTACAAATTGAAAATATACGAGTTGCAGAAAAAGAAACATCGCAGGTCGATAATAATAAAGTATTCAATTTGGAAAGCAAATCCAACTAAAAGTAAAATCCATTGCCATTAGATACACGTGCATTTAGCAATAAATTGTAATATATTTAAACCTTTAAAGTTAGGAACTTTTATTGACAGGCCAATAATTTCAAAGAAATTTATGTTTGTTTATTAAAATGATTTTTGAAGACTTTTGCCGAAAAGAACAATTTTTTGTAGGAAAAATTTAGAAAATAATTTCTACAAACGTGTTAAAGGTGCGGCAATTCTCAGAAGTTGCTGTGAAATTGAAGTTGACTTTGCCAGACTCTAATTTAATCAATAAGCGGTCAGAGGGAAAAAAAACTTTGGAACAAGTTACCTAGTTGCCAACTTCCAATTGACACCCAGGAACATCTAGCTCCACACGCGTCAATAGAAAAAGTAATTCACAGTTTTTTCCTAAAATATCGCATATAACAATAGCGCAACAAAACATTGTAACTTAAATAAAGACAAATGCCCACGTTTTGGTAAAAAATGTAATTATTCAGACACAACATTATATTTTGGCAAATATAAAATTAAAAAAATAAAATACTCAGTTATGATTATTGCAGGGAAGTTTCCTAAAAGAGTGGGGAGCAAAGTTTAAAATTACAGTATGGAAAAATATTAAATATTTGATTTTCCAAAGTGCTGTCATCTGCACTGAGCAGCACTTTACATCACAGCTAATTAAGAGACTATCATCTACAACTTTATTCTATGTAATGTGTTTACGTGCGTTTAATTTAGCAGTCAAGGCATGACTTGAAACTGGAAAGGTGTTGACACAAGGGACGAAAATAGACAACTGTTTTTGTCACGAAGAAAATGAGAATGAAGTTTATTTTCAACTTCTCTACGGCCTAAAAATATAATTCAGGAGTTCACAACAGATATTGCATTGAAAACAATAACAGAATTTATATTTATAGTTCATTCTTCTTTTGTTAATTTTGAAACACAATTAATAATCAACAAAAGAAAAACCAACTTACGACTAGAATGACCTCATATTCCATCTCTCATTATTTTAAAACTTCACATTTCCAAGTTCAAATTTCACCTCCTTAACCGCAAAGTGAAATTTTATTTTATCCATCTTGAATTACAGCCAGCCACGCATTGCAGAAGTGCATTAGTTGTGATGAGAAAAAGATGAACTTGGGTGGACAATACAGTTCGATACAACCACGCCCAACTAATGCTCTGACAGAAATAACAATGCCTTCTTACAGCTCCGGGCAATTAATACTCTTAAAACCAGTGTAACACGCGAACCAACTCACGCGTTCAAGTCAATAACCTATCATCATGAGAATAAAGCACTCGGAAATGGGCTTCATGTATTCATACATGCTTATCTTCAAGTCACTTAACGGAGCTGCCTTAAGGATTTATCTCGTATAGTGTAACACAAATTTCATGTTAGGAGCATCATATTTTTTTGTGTCATGTTGGCTGTAATATTTTTCCGCGTAATAAATTCCAGTAATCTTTTCAGAACAAACGCGCTTTAAGCGCCATTAAATATTGATGGAATAATAATAGAAAATTATTTAAACTGTACTAATTGAATGAACGCGTTTCTTGTTTCTAATCTCCTTACGTTCAAAATATTATTTTGATTTGATTAATGCGACATTAATTCGAATTAAAAATCGGATTAAATGAGGTATGATCCGGTAGAAAAATAGGTTTCAAATTAATTAAACAATTTTAAACTTTTAATATTCTTTGATAAAGAATCTTTGCATTTATTCGTATTTAGTTAAAAGCAAATCCAATAGATGGCGGGAAGGTAGTTTTCTTTAAATCATTCAAAATCGACGAATTTTTTAATAAAATTAAGACGCAATTGAATAATTAAAATTAATACCGAAAAGAAACAATCAACTAAATATAATTCACTTAAAAAGACAATTTAAGAAATTAATTTATGTCGCTAATATAAAAAATATAAAATAAAATTTAAAAAATAAAAATAAAAGTAAACAAGTAGTAATTTAAAAAATAATTTTTTTTCTCTAAATATTTTAAATTGTTTTAATCTTATATAACATAAAACTTTAAACGTTATCACAAAAACCAAGCCCATCTATCCACATTCCAAAGTTTCCGGAGCTTAGTAGGAACTGACGTATCAAAGCGAGTTTTTACCTGTCAGCCCTCCTCCTCCCTTCTCACGAGTGCTATTCACCTGAGTAGAGTTTGGCAGCATCGAGCGCACAGGAACCGTTCACTTTGACGCGTTCCGCACGAAAATAACAGCTTTTCTCGACGTAAACAACTCCAACAACGACGTCGCTAGTTACTAATTAACTAGAAACTCGACATTTTCTCAAACAGGTGTTACAGTTAACGCTCGCGATTGGAAAGCCAAACTTGCCACGAAAATAATGGAATTTAGAAGGTCAAATGTCTGAGAAATGTGAGGACAATGGAAAACAGAAAAGCCCTTTTGCCTTTATGCTCAGGTGTGTTGGGTGTCGTAAGTTTGACTCTACAGGTGACTGCGGTGGCTACACCTCACTGGGCTCAATTTTACAGCGATGATCCGATGGGAAATGGAAAATATCCCATGGGTATTGGTAAGTTCGCATTTTTATTGCGTTATTAATTTTTATCTTTACTTAAAGTCGGTTGAGAGTGAAACAAAATTGTGTTTACATTTGATTTACTTGGGTCAAAGTCCTAACGATTTTTTTTTAGCGTTTACAGAAATTATTTTAGAAGAGTTCATTGCAGGTTAGAAAGGTGGAAGGGTCAATAACAGTCCACGGGAAAATGAAATGTAATCTTTTATTAGTTTCTTAACAATTCAACCGTGTAGGTTTAAAACAAAACAAGATTCACAAGGTCAGAATCATTAGAGAATAGTTGCCAGGAAACTAATTCAGTTTTATTTCCCTAGAAAATTTTTGAAAATATTTTGAAATATATTTTTACTTCAAAAACTACATACGAAATTAAAAATATTTTTTATCATATCATAATGCATGAATAATTTTCAAAAATAATTTCGAGATCAAACCTAACGGGTTTTCTTATCTTGTTTACTCGTGTGATGTCATAAGAGATAAGTGCTCTATTAAAATGAACATAATATTTTATTAACTTGATATTACCAAGAAATTATTATCTAACCTTGACATAAAAAATGAATTTGGTTTGATGTGATGCTTGTTTAAAAATGTTTCACTCCCACTACCGCCCACTTTTCAGTTGACGCCCTATTTTTCTTACCCGTTCTCAACTCGTGCAAATGTAATAAAATAAAATCGATATCCCTTGACACGTTTACTACAAATTGACCGATTACAAAATGAAATTTCCAATCAGGACGGAAATTATCCATCCTGACAAAATTCTAAATGGGACAAAATTTAATTAGAATATAAAATTGAAATAAATTTAATCGTTATTGGTTATTTTTGCCAAAAGTCACCTATTAAATTTTAATTGTGTTTTTATTTGAATTCTTTCAGGTACTCCTATGGAGAAAGGTTATTATGGATTGTGGAATTTGTGCCTTGAAATCTATGAAGGAATTACGCTTTTCAAGCCGAGATGTGATGAGATGAAGCCAAGATTTGACCCAGGAAGTAATTACTAGAGTTTTAAATTATGCTTCAACTCAATCATGCGACAAAAACAGTTTTCCAGCGTGTCTACGGTTATTGTAAAAAGTGCAGTATCAGGGATGTGCGCCTGAATGAAAGCAAATTTATTTATCGCTTACAAAGTGCAGCATTTTTGAAATGTTTGATACCTGGTTGCGAAATGAAATTCATTTGAAATTCAGCGAAGCGTTTCATTTTTGACGTATGATTGAAAAGAGGAAAAAAAATAGTTTTGAATTGAAATTTCAAACTTTTAAGCCTAAAAAATAGATAGAATCTCATTAATTATTCTTTAAAAAAAATATACATATATATTTTATTTTAAAAAAACCGATTTATTGACCGATTTATTTATTAATAAATTTTTTTTTTTTTTTTTTTTTTTTTTTTTGCAGTGACAAGATATTACGCAGGAGCTTTTGCTATTGCTGACATCCTTCTATTACTTTTATTCTTATTCCCTGTTCCTGCTCAACTGATGTACCTTTACAAAAACAAAGGAATAGTAAACATAACATATAGAGCTCTGGCACTGACCAAAGTAATCGCAATTGTAGTTGGAGGTAAGTTTTTTTTAAACTTAAAAAAAATTATAATTGGAAAATAGAAATCAAAACTTACGTCTTATAATTTATAAATTCCATGTTAATTTTAAGTCAGATTTATAATTAACATGGAATTTATAAGTAATAAGACATAAAACTCAAAGAAAAAAGATGATTTAAATTATAAGTAAATTATTTTGTTGAATCTGATGTAAATGTTCACGGTAACGTGACTGCTTTAATTTATTTTTATTTCCCATGTGTTTTAATGAAATTAAACAGGAAGTTTGTTATTTTTTTTCCTGTGTTACATCCAGTTTATTTATGCTTTAGTTAACATCAAATAAACAAAACCCTTCAACCTATAAAAATAATCTAAGAAAATAAATGTTTAACATTTTTAAATTTCCGCAATAATTTAAATAAATCGTTGGCAAAAAAAAGTTGGATTTATTTAAAAAATTGTATTAATAATTGAAGATACTAAGCCCTCACTCAATACTTTGCATCATTCTTACAAAGCCAGATAAACATTTCCCGCCTATTCAATTACAAGGCTCACGAGTAAAATTGCTGCTTCATCTGGAAGCGCATATTAATTACAAAACTTAAAAAACAAGCTAATGAGAAATTCTACGAAATTAATGCTAATTAGTGTTTTCTTGTACATGAGTATGAATAAAACTACTAATTTATGCAAATAAATGAAACCGCATCTTGGTTTCGAAGATTAATTTCTTCAAGTAAACAAGTTTACAATTTTTTAGAAAAAAAATTCAAAGTTAATATTTTTAATTTTTAATTTCTTTTAGCTGCGTGTGGCATGACAACCGCCGTTTTAATCGGTATTCAAACAAAACCATTTTACGAAATACCAAAAGGATGGTCATTTGGATTACAAGTATATTGTGTCACATATTAATTTCTTTAACAATTTTCCACTTAACGTTACCTCTTCATTCTAGGTCGTCGTTGTTGTACTTCAAGTCTTTCTTTTCATTTGTGCTATAATGGAATATTACATTGGAAGGAAATTCCCTAACGTGTCTTTGACAAAGATAAACAAAACAAATGGATACAACAGTGGCTTACAAAATCCTGCATTCACAATGACCTCTCCTGAAGTCGACACAGTCGACAAACGGCCAGAAACAAGAATATTTCCAATTACCGTCACCGGTGAAAGTGGAAAACCACAATTCAACGGGCCCCAAACAAAAACAAATAACCTCCCGAAATATGAATATGGCAGCAACCTGACGGTTACTAATAATGACAGTTTAAATGAGCCTGGTAATAGAAAAAGTATGCAGTACCTGGAAGATATGGACATTCAGTATGTGGAACCTGAGCCAAAACCAAAGCCTAGATCTCACAAAAAGCGAAAGGCTGGTTATAAAAACAGTGCTTATAAGCCGTCGCATGATGAATCAGATTTGGACAACAGTGTTCCAAGTGTTAGTAGTAAAAATGGTAGACATCACAGTACAAGTTTGTCATCTGACACTCCAACTAGTTTTTCAAAGAGTACAGATGTATAGATGCAAAACCTTATAAACAAATTGTTCAAATTCTGAAACGCCCACATGCCTTTCTGATTTGAGCAGTTGAATTAGGTCACGTGCCAGCATAATTTGGCCATAAAAATAAGTCATAAAGTTATAGCTGTAATTTTAATGCCTCATTTTCATATTTTGCTATTAACAAAAAGTCATTCATAGAAGATTTTTATTACCGCATTTTCTCTAATTAAATGTTTTAAATTCCATAAATTTTATGCTTGTTTGGATTTTTCTCATAGAACTGTATAAATGTCTTATATGCGCATTCATTTTAATTGCATAAATGTGAAAAGCTGAAGTGCCTTTGCTATAACTATTCTTTTTAATGAGAAATTAATAATTTTTATAAATCATTAACTGAAATTCAATTACTTGATAAATAATTCTGATCCAGTATCTAAAATTCATTATCATTGTATATAATGTACAATAATGGCCTGCATGCTTTCATCTGGGTATACCAAAATACAAAAGTCAAAGGTGTTTTAAGAACAAAAGATGGAATTTTCATTGTATCATTAATTCACAACCATTTGCTTGGACCAATTAAGTGAGTTTTTAATCATTAGTTACTGTAATTACAAATAATATACTAATTAAAACTAGATTCAATGATTTTTTAATCCATTAATACATATTTTCTTTAATCTTATAAAGTATTAGCCAGTAGAGGTGGTATTATTCCTCATGGCATTCAAATACTGTCTGAGCAATTCGGCTAGCAATGCGCCATTAATTAATCCCAAGCCAAAACCACCCAAGCCACCATTTCCTGGACCCATCGCAGGTGGACCCATCCCTCCTGGACGTCTGCCCCATTTACCACCATGTCTTAATTGAATCTGCTGAAAATTCAGAACAACCAATAAGTACATGCTCAAACTTCACTGCAAGAAATCAGACTCACAAAAGTTTACAACAAATTTTTGTAAATCTGACTTTTCTTGCAGTGCTTGAAAGTCACACAACAATTTTCATTTTCTTCAACTTACATCATTTTCCACTTCCGCTTCCTCAACACGAGTAGCTAGTACCGCAAAAACCAAAATGCAAAAACCAACCAATATTAAGATCACTTTCATGATGGAACTGTCTCTGAATGACTAACTCAGTAGAATACATATCGACTTATATATACTTTATTGAGTAATGACACTGCTGACATAAATATGTGATTAATTCCCTCGGTAATCAAAAAAATAACCGAAACTAAATCATATTAACTTTCACTTAATATGTATTTGTAAATGAAGATTGATTAGGCAATTGAATGACATAAATTTATTCCAGGATTGAAACTAACAAATTACAATTATCATTTTATGTTAACATCAGCTCATTACACTTTATGCAACATTTGCTGGTGGAACGTAATCAGCTCTTCGGTCTTACGGCATTGGAACAGCGCCGGATCTCTCCTAAACAGAACATTTTAATACAAATGTAAACAAAATCACAAATAAAATTACCATTGTAGGAACTGCATAACCTTTGTCATCGTACTTGTAACCTTTTGGATCTTCATAGGCAACATTACCAGAATTTTTATCCGCTGATCGGCATCCTTTCTTATAGCTTTTCGAAGGATAGTAAGGAGCTGGAGCTGGATAGTAAGGAGCTGGAGCTGGAGCTGGAGCCGGAGCCGGAGCTGGAGCCGGAGCTTTTTTGCCGAATAGCATCTCTTTTATACTGCCTCTCTCTTCTACTTCGGCATCTTTATCATCATGATCTTCATCTTCTTTGGCCTCAACGCGTTCTGCAGTATCCACCTTTTTATTTTTTCTTTGTCCATTTCCCTGACCGGCTCCTTCGGGTCTATTACCTGGTTTGTCGGATTTAGCAACACCCTTCTTTCCAACAGATCCTGTGTCGCTGCCAACACTCACACTTGCTTTCTTACTAGCAATTGAGTTGCAGAAGTACAGAATAAGGCAGACACAAAGGATGAACTTCATTGTCGTATCAGTACAGTTCTTCAATAAGTAATGGACTGATGGTAGCTTGGAGGCAGTATTTATATTGTTTTTAAGAGGAAGAAACTTCGGGAATTTTTGATAAATGTGGGCAATTATTATCGAATTAAAAAGTCGTTTTAGAGAATATTGTAAAAAAAAAAAAGGATTGTAAAAATGTCATTTATTATTGTCAGTCTGAACAATAATGCAATAATCATTAACTAGACATATAACCATTACTTACATACTCAGATAGTATTATTGTAATTTTATATTGCCTAAGTAGATCGAATTATCTATTTTTTCGTGCAGTTCACTGCAAGTAAAACCAGATTTATATAAAATTACAATAAGTAAATTTATTGTAAACTTGTAGTGTACATTCCGTGAAAGTTATAAAAAAATATTTTCCAAAATTTTCCGGAAAATTTACAAGTTCTTTTAAAACCGTAAACGTAACGCATTCGTTCTTTATAACAAATTTAATTATAATAATTTTTTTCAATCTGATTTTTCTTGCAGCGGTTTAAAATTATATTTGGGCATTTGAAAAGTGAAAATTATGAGAAATTAAATTAAGTACAATTGGATCTTAGTTAATTCTTCTTATTTCTAAGAAGATATATGCATATTGCGTTTACCACATTGAAGTAACATTAACATACAATGCAGACATCTATTATATCTGTGACTGTGAAATTGATGTGACATCAAGGGTAGGCCAAGTAAAGTAAAAATATTTATCTTGAAGTTATTTAAAATTCTTTCTAAGTAGTTTTTAAAATTAACCACCATTGAAAAACCTTTATAACGTTTCAAAAAAGTATAGAAAATGTTACAAATTTAAAAAAAAAATTATTAAGATGTAATATGTGACTTTCGACCCACTTAAATAATTAAGCAATTGAACAAGTTAAATCATTCACTTTGCCTGTATCTAGGACGACCTTTTACCGTCGCCTTGTATCAGCCCAGTTATCAATTCTTGGTATCAGCTCTGCTTTTGCCTCACGATGGAGTTCTCTATAACCAAACTTTTGTATAATTTATTGGAATATTACCAAACTCTAATTATAATAACAATTATAAGTTTATTGATTCATTGGGCAAGAAGAGTAAAAAACCTTCCACCAGGACCATGGGGCATTCCAATTTTCGGTATAATGCCTTTCATCAGAGCACCACTACATTTAAATATAACACAATTAAGTGAAAAATATGGAAATGTCATGAGGTAAATTCATGTTTTGATAATTTAAAATGTATTTAATTGAATGTGAGTATTTTATTCTTTAGTTTTTATCTTGGAAGTGTTACGATGATTGTTCTAAGCGATTACAATGCAATCAAAGAAGCATTTGCAAAACAAGGATTTTTGTTTTCTGGTAAACCTCCAAATAATCCAACGAGGGTTTCTGAAACTGACGGCGGTAAATTAATAAATTAGCTTTAACACAAATTTCTTGATTAACTAGGGAGAAAAAAAAAACAATAATAAAAATTTAAAAAGTACATTCTAGGTTTGGCTGTAACTGAAGGAGAAGTGGCCAGTCAACACAGACGATTTATTCTTTCGACTTTTAAAGATTTAGGAATGGGTAAATCAAGTTTGGAGTCACACATTATGGTAGAAAATGATCTTATATACAATGAATAATTAATAATATTTCTTATTTTTAAACAGAATGAAATCAAATGTTTTTTGAAAGAACTTGAAAAAACTAACAATCAACCAACAGATATAAAATTCCTATTGGGATTGAGTGTTGCAAATAATATTACCCTATTGGAATTCGGAGATAGATTTGACTACTCAAGTCCATTTCTTCAAAAGGCGGTAACCTCAATATTCGATTCGATAAAATACATAGGATCTATTAGCTTAAAAACATTTTTGCCTTGGACTCAGTACATACCATTTATTGATACAATTACTGGATTCAATATAGTCAAGTATATTTATTTTTAAAAACCGATGTCCAGCATCTATAAATTAATCATACATTCCAGGAAATCGCAAATATTAATGTATGAACATTTACAAAATACATTTAAAGAAAAAGAGGACTTATATACCGAAGGAAGCAAAGCTCACTATATGGACGCGTACATAACAGAAAGAAAACGACTTCTTGAGAAAACTGGATCCGAAGGTCATTTCAGTGGTAAATTTAAATATAGAGAATTGTAATAGATTATAATTTTCTTTTAATGTCTTGAATAGTTCACGAACTTTTATCAAATTCAAATAATTTGTTCGGAGCTGGCATTGAGACATCAATCACTTTTATCCTTTGGAGTATCATTTATATGCTGAAATATCCAGAGGTAAGAGATAAAGTTCAGCACGAAATCGATGAAGTAACTGGAAAAGAAAGAGATCCCAACATGGGAGATAAACTACACATGCCTTATACTGAAGCAACGTTTCTGGAATTACACAGAATTTGCTCAATCGTGCCTTTTAGTTTGGCTCATAGGTAGTATGTAATTGCCTTTAAAGCTAAAGTAGCTGACAATTTTTAATAGTAATACTGAAGATGCAAATCTCTTTGGTTATCATATCCCTAAACGAAGTTGCATCTTAGCTAATCTCTGGGCCGTCCATCACGATGAAAAATTGTGGGAAAATCCTAACGAATTTAAACCAGAAAGATTTCTCGACAAATATGGCAAAATTCAAAAACCGGAACATTTGATTCCATTTTCAATAGGTAAGGAATAATTTAATATTACTTGTGATGAGACCTGAGAATCCGAGAAACGGGGGCATGGATTCCCGTCGACGGGAATCCCGTCGAAGGAATCTCGTCGAAGGAATCCCGTCGAAGGAATCCCGTCGAAGAAATCCCGTCGACGGGATTCTTGTCGACGGGATTCCCGTCGAAAATAAACAACGGGAATCCTGAAGAAAGTGGCCACATGGATTCCCGTCGAAAAACAGTTATGAACCAAATTAAATGTGGGAATCGCTGTGCCACCGTCCTAGTCTAACAAGGGTGGACCCCTCCTTGGACCCCCCACCTAACCTAAAAACCTAAAAAAATCATTTTTTCAACGGGATTCCCGTTGTAATTTTCGACGGGATTCCTGTCGACGGCATTCTGCTCCCCGCGAGAAACACTGTTTTGTTCAACCACTATTCTGAGGTGACATTATTTCTAGGTAAAAGAAATTGTATTGGAGAAGCCTTGGCTAACACAACAACTTTTTTGTACTTTGTGTCTTTGTTTCAACATTTTAATATTCAATTACCAAACGAAAGCAGCACAGTCTGCTTAGAATCAATACTTGGTATAGTTCTGCAGCCAAAACCATTCAAAGTTTGCATTCGTCCACGTTAGTTAACATTATGAAAACAACATTTATGTCGAAGAGCAGGAATTGTAGCTACATACTGTGAGTACATTATTTTAAATATATTGAAATTTTTATTTTATGTTTTTCCCCATTCATTTAGTCCTGCAAATTGGAAAAATTATGCCTATCCAATTGATCGGCCATTGATGTGACATCAAATGCCAGACCAAATAAAGTTATTTAAAAAAACAACTTGTGACAATCTTATTGACTTTTTTTTCAATAAATTTTTTAACAGATTATCTTAATTATCTTAACATGTGATATAATATGTTATGTCTGATATGTTATGTGATTTTCATATATACATCATCCACTGCTTTAACCTCAGAATGGTGTTGTCTGTAGTCACATTTTTATATTATTTAATAGAATATTATCAAACTCTAATTGTAATAGCAATTATAAGTTTATTGATTCATTGGGCAAGACAAGTGAAAAACCTCCCACCTGGACCTTGGGGCATTCCAATATTCGGTGTTATGCCTTTTGTCAGAGAACCACTATATTTAAGCTTAACACAATTAAGCGAAAAATATGGAAACGTCATGAGGTAAATCCAAATTTTGATAATTTAAAATGTATTTAAATTGAATGCGAGTATGATTGAATGAGAGTATTTTATTTAGTTTTTATCTTGGAAATGTTTTGATAATCGTTTTGAGCGATTACAATGCAATCAAAGAGGCTTTTGTAAAACAAGGAGTTTTATTTTCTGGTAAACCTCCAAATAATCCATCGAGGGTTTCTAAAAGTGATGCTGGTACTAATAAATTAGCTTTACCAAAAGTTTCTCAAATACTCAATAACAAAAAAATTAGGTCTGGTTGTAAATGACGGCGAAATGGCTAGCCAACACAGACGATTTATTGTTTCAACTTTTAAAGATTTAGGAATGGGTAAATCAAGTTTGGAATCACACATTATGGTACAAACTGCAATAACAACAGCAACATGAACTATTAACAATATTTCTTTTTTTAAACAGAATGAAATCAAATGTTTTTTGAAAGAACTTGAAAAAACTAATAACCAACCAATAGATGTAAAATTCCCACTGGGATTAAGTGTTGCAAATAACGTTACTTTACTGGAATACGGAGACAGATTTGAATACTCAAGTCCATTTCTTCAATCTGTAGTAACCACAGTTTTCGAAATTATAAAATACATGAAATCTACTATATTAAGAACTTTTTTGCCATGGACTCAGTACATACCATTTATTGATACAATTACTGGATATAACTACCTAAGGTACGTATTTTTAGATTTAGGATCTAAAAATTAATCTAAAAATTAATTAATTTTTACAGGAAATCACAAAAATTAGTTTTAGACCAGTTACAAAGAACATTTAAAGAAAAAGAAGATTCGTACAGCGAAGGAAGCAGAGCTCACTATATGGACGCGTACATAACAGAAAGAAAACGAATTATTGAGAAAACTGGATCCGAAGGTTTTTTCAGTGGTAAATTTTAATAATTGTCAATACAAGAAACAATATTTACTTTTTACTGTTTTAAAATATAGTTCAGGCACTTTTATCCAATTCAAGTAATTTGTATGGAGCGGGCATTGAGACATCAACCACTTATATTCTTTGGAGTATTATTTACATGTTAAAATATCCAGGGGTTAGAGGTAAAATTCAGCACGAAATCGATGAAGTAACTGGAAAAGAAAGAGATCCCAACATGGAAGATAAAGTGCACATGCCTTATACTGAAGCAACATTTTTGGAATTACACAGAATTTGCTCAATTTTACCGATTAGTTTGGCTCATAGGTAGTATGTAATTGCCTTTAAAGCTGAAGTAGCTGACAATTTTTTAATAGTAATACTGAAGATGCAAATCTCTTTGGTTATCATATCCCTAAACGAAGTTTCATCTTAGCTAATCTCTGGGCCGTCCATCACGATCTAAAATTGTGGGAAAAACCTAATGAATTTAAACCAGAAAGATTTCTCGATAAATATGGCAAAGTTCAAAAACCGGAATACTTGATTCCATT
>JAQIXT010000855.1:0-23161 GCA_034700445.1 Stenotaenia linearis | reverse complement strand
TTTATTTCACCCCCCCCCCCCCCCCTCCAAAAAAAAAAAAAAAAAAAATTCATTTTTGCATATGCAATTGTCTGCCTTAATTCTCAAATTCACCTTTAAATTCGGCCTTAATTCTTAAATTCGACCCTATTTCTCAAATTCGGTCTTATTTCTCAAATTCGGCCTTAATTCTCAAATTCGGCCCTATTTCTCAAATTCGGCCTTATTTCTCAAATTCAGCCCTATTTCTCAAATTCGGCCTTATTTCTCAAATTCAGCCTTATTTCTCAAATTCGCCCTTAATTCTCAAATTCTGCTTTAATTCTCAAATTCGGCCTTAATTCTCAAATTCGGCCTTAATTCTCAAATTCGGCCTTAATTCTCAAATTCGGCCTTAATTCTCAAATTTAACCTTAATTCTTGAATTCGACCTTTATTCTTAAATTCGCTCTTAATTCTCAAATTCGGCCTTCAGAGGCATACGCAGGAGGGCTGCAAAGGATGGATTTGCACCAATGAATCCCTAAATACCCTTTAAAATAATTAAGAATGTTATGCCTTTCAGTACTTGCAAAAATGCAATAGGGTAAAGGAATTAAAGGAAAAGGAAAAAAAATTAATTTCTGTGTTCGCCACTGCTACAGGGTATTGACTAGCTGTTTCAAACAGTTTTGAAACCTTATAAAAATTGTTTCTGCACTTCTGGAGCTCGGATTTAGAGAAATGGATTACGGGATACATTGTGAAAAATCCTCTATATTCAGTTGAATCTGAAACATGATTTCCATCGAAACCAAATCGTTGTTTTCTTTATTGAATGTTTACTTACTAAATAAGAATTGATTGCATAAAGCAATGTGGGTATTTTTCTGTACAATCTCATGATCAAGTAATTGGAAAATGTCAAATTGCTGAAAGAAAAAAGTTATGATATATAAACAAAGAATTAAATTTTCTTGAAGTGTGACCACAGTATTTGTTTGAAATTGACTAAACACACTTACCGGTACTATTGTATCTTGTACAGAAGTCGCCAATCGACCTTTTTGCCAAAGAAACTCCATTTTCCATTTCTTTTGGAAATTAATTAAATCAATTAGCTCAACATCACAGGAACTTTTATTATGTTTAGTTGCATATCTCTTTTTAAAATTTAAAGTGGCACTAGAATCGCCGCAGATAGTTATTGGCGGATACTGGATTAAGTCCTGTTCTATCAAACGGATTTCTTTTCTTATAGGAACACTTAGGTAATACGAGATTCGCTGCTGCAGTAATAGAATTGTAAAGATAAGGCTGATGCACATTGTTAGTTTGTGTAATCTGCTGCTAGATTCGTTCAATTCAAAATCAACAAAATTTTCAAATTCGAGATCATAGAGCCTTTTTATTTTGTTGTACAATTTATTGTATTCGTAGTTTTTATTCCTCTTTTTATTCCATTTGTTCTTCTTTGATATTGAGTGACAAATCCAGAAGATGATGTCGATTAGTCCAAGAATGGATAATCCGAGAAACAAACCTACACTTCCTGCACCGTCTAAGAGCAAATCTTTGAGATAGTAAATTCGTCGTTCGTTCAAGTAGGTTACAACGTTGCCGACCACGATTTCCAAAATGATTTTTTCGGTTAATAGGCGATTGAAGTGTACTTCGTTAGAATATCTTGAGTTAATGCATGGTCGGACGCACTTGCAAACACCTCGTGTAATTTGTGGTTGCAATTCGATGTAAACAGCTTTGATGTATACATCGGTAGCAATTGAATTATTACAAATCGGTAGATTGATGTCAGGATGGAAATAAGGTAACCTGGAAAGGTATAGTTTTTAGTTTTGTTAGTTATTTGATTAGAGGAAAGCTCACCTGCATGGTATTTCGTTTTGAAATCTTGTTTTTAAACAATTTTCGTAACAATCTTTGTGTTCGTGTTCGTTAATGCATTTTTTGTTGGGTAAAGGGATGAAATTATACTGAAAAATTTGCATTTAACATTTCTTTCACAGTAATCTACTATAATACAGGTATAATTATTTAAGCTTAATAATAATAACTTAATGAAAAGCTAGATTGTAATAATTAAATTTCAAAATGAAATATGTATTTTACTTGTTTTAGTTCGAGTTTTAATCGAAAGTGATCCTTTTTAATGATCAGACCTCCAATCGTGAAATTTGCGATTTGTTTTATATTCATCTATACATAATTATGAAATAATTAACTTAGAATTGCTATTGCAATGAAGTACAAATTCTATTTAGCTTACAACTAGTGTGGCTCGAGGACATAAAACTCCTGGATCAATTAGGGCTTTCAAGTAGACATTTTTGGGGGTGTTTTTTTCTGTAGGTTTTACATAAATTAGCACAAAACAAACAAATTATACCTATCATTAATTTTCAGACTTTATAAGTAAAACATTTAAAAACATTTTTGTAATGGTAAATTAAAAAGTAATTCATTTCTTTTATTAAACTTTTTTTATAGTGGTAAAACATCCTCTGTTATTTATTGAAATATTTGCGGATCAGATTTGTTTAGACTGTGTAAGTTTAAAAATATTTAAAGTATGCTACTCACTGAATGATAGATTTATACATTGCCCGAGAAAGGACGGACTCGCAGAATTTATCAAATTTTTCGTCTGTTCTGCCTAAAATGGCATAAGGTCAAAAATAATTATATTTTATTAATTTTTAAAAATATATTAAAACTTGCCGGAACTATTGTGACGTTATTAACTGGTGACGGCTGTTCTCGGTAATTCCACAATTGATCATAATCCTCAATATATTTCTTACTCAGTTTTGTCATTAGCTCAAACATTGGTGAGGTGCAGGTATAAGCAGCTGGTTGAGTAGTATTCTCAAATACTTTATTCAAACCTTTATTTTCACCGGAACATATTTTAACTTCTGGATGTGGGATTTGTTCGGGTAATTCCTTTTCAATTATATTTATATCGATAGCAGTTGGATAATTGTAGTAATGTGTTACTCTATTTCCGACTTGATAAAGAAAGATGCTCGTGCACATTAATATGATGATTAGCCATAATGTTCGAAACCATCGGGGATTGTTTGCGTTTATTACATCTTCAAAATCAGCATTGCCTTTGACATCGTTAAAATTGTTTGAATTGAGAATTCGACGAATAATTTCGGCCTTAACTTGTGTTCGCATTGCTCTGTGTTTGATTTTGAAGTTTTAATTCACTTTTAAAGAATTACTTTGATTACCGTACCTTTGAAGTGACAAGGTTGTCGGTGGTTTGAATTATACGTCTTGTGATATTGATACGAAATTTAAAAACACAAAAAAACTAAACAACAGTTTTTTGTTTAATGTGGAACTTTTATTTATTTATTTCGTGAATTTAATAAATAAATAATGAAGTTCGATTTTCTTTTTAATAAAAATGTAAATTGAAAAAAAAAGATTGAAAAAGAAGTTAAAATTTTCACGATTTCATTACTCCTACTCATTTACAAATAAATGGAATCACTGGAAAAAAAAAGAATTTGTTGGTGTGAAAATGAGTTTTTGAATTTGAATTTTAAATTCTGGAATCATTTACGTATCGATTTCTTTTTTTCAAAGGTTTTTTCTCTGTAACATTGATTTCATCAGTCTTTTTAACCAATTTGAATTGATTCAAAAGAGCAACTACAGCTATACACACAATTAATATAGATAAAACACATACACCCAAGGCAATGGCCATTGCAAGACATGGACTGGATAATTCCTGGTAATTTGTTTCGACCCATTCAATCGGAATTTTAGATGAAGTTACAGTAGACAATGGTTTTAACTGAGATAAGCAAGCTATGTTTGACATTCTCCCTGACACGTTATATTTGTTGAGCAGTTTTACAGCAAAGCAAAATGAAGATTTCAAATCTGCGAAGGGTAATTGGATTTGCCTGACTTTTCCTATTTTGTATATTTCTTGTTCAGACACTTGGCGATGATTTATCAGTGAATCAAATTGATTTATCAATGGATTTATGCCTTCGCTCCAACGGATGTCGTATTCAGTCGGTTCGTCTGAAGAATTTAGAGACAATATTATTAGTGAAGAATTCAATAATCTTTTACTTGCCATTTTTATTGTTGCTCCAATACAGAAGTAAAACATCTTGATCGGTAGAAGACATGTCAATTCTTAGATCGCGTATTGTTGTTGGATATTTCAATGAGGAATTTTCGGGAATACGTTCATCTAAATAAATGGAACCAGCGAGGCTTAGTCTTTGCAAGTGCATGTAATTTGAATCCTCTTCTACAAAAAATAAAACGAAAATTGAATTTTTGTCATTAGATTTTATTTTTTAAATTCTAATTGATACCTTGAGTAATGTTTACTGAAATTGTTACGTAGTACCAACCCGCATCGCTCAATGGCGTCAGGATACCAGTAAAGATCCTGTCTCCATTTTTGATGTCTGGATCTTTAAGAATTACAATTTATATTAGATTACAATTTATATTAGATTTCTTATGAATATTTGATTTATTACCTCTTCCATTATCAAACATTTCAATTGTCTTCTGCCGTCCTGTTGGTGCATGTTTTATGTGGGCAATCACAGAACCATTGATGTATTTTCCTTCGGATTTCACTTCAACAAACACAAAGGGTAATTCTTTTGTTGAAGCCTAAAAAGTAAAAATATTGAATTTATATCCAAGGTGAACTTAATTTTTTTTTTTTTACTTTGACATGATTAGTATTTAACCAGCTTCGAATAATCAGACAAGAGGTGCATTTTATAGTTACGTCAACTGTAATATCTTGTAAAGAATCGTCAGTCAAGATTGATAGCCTCCATGATCCTCGCTTGAATGTAAAGTAATATGTGAAATGAATTACGTAATTTAAGATTAAGAAAAATACCTGCGGTTGTGTGCTTCTGCAGGTGGCTATTCTTCTTGACAAATCCTGAGTACACAATTCACTGTGATGCAATAAAATGGGTGATCCAATTGGTGGTACTAAAACGACTTCTTGAATTGAATCAAGAACTGTTGATTCAATAGTGACAATCAATTCGTCAGTATTTGTTTCAATATAGAAATTGTAAGTTTTTTTTTTTAGATGTAATTCATTTATAATCTAGAAAAATAATATGTTATTGTACACATCAGGCATTTTGAGTGATGTTTTGATTCGCAATTAGATTACTGAAGCATTAAATTTAGCCATCGGATTATGATATCTCGCAATGTTTATTAATTAATTAATACGAACGATCAGTTATAAATAAAAACTTTTTCAGTTCGAGCAGTAATTGCGATTCATGTTCTAGAACACAGGCACCCGCGTCAAAGGGATTGGTCGTGTTGAAAGGGTTACCAATAGTGTTCTGCTTATTTTAGATCTATTTTGACCACTTTGAATGTATTTTTCTTCAATTTTGATCTATTTTGGGCACTTCTAATGTATTTTACTTTTATTTGAGCTATTTCAGCCTGCGCTCATTGCTATCCCTCATTGAACTTACTTATGTACCTTTTTCATTTGCTTTTTCATTTTGATTTCTACCCCCTACCACCCCCTGGAAAAATTCATACGAGCGCCCGCGTCCTAGATTAACTTAAAGATTACAGTACCGTTGTAGTCTGCTGAGCGTATGGATAATAGAAGTGAATTATTTTGTTGAGCGCAAAATTTAATGCTTTTCCAAAATCCTTTAACTCGGGTAGCATTAAATAGTTGATGTTAGCAGAATTATATTTTGGGTAAGTTGATATTCTAAATGGATTTGTAAAGAAAAAAAATATATCGACATTTTTGAAACTATCGATTTGACTAGCATCCTCAAAATTTCCAAATATTGGAATAAAAAATACTGTTTGGTATTCGCTGTTATTTTTGAACACCTACAAAATACACAAAAAGATATAAAAATAAAATTTTCTCTATTTGTATTTTTTTCTCACATTATTTGCAATTTTTAAAGCTGCTTCTAATTTTGTTTGTCCATTTGGTTCGCGCGGTAAGGCGTATAAAAAGTCTTCTCTGCTTTGCATGTCGGTAATTGGTGTTTTCTCAAGTAAGAGTTCTGCATTTCCTTCTTTATGTTCAATTAAAGTAACAAATGTGTTGTTTGGTAGCTCATTTAATATTAAAAATGCCATTGACTGTTGAAACTGCAGCAACTAAAATGTAATCAAATAACGTAAAATACAATTACGCAAAATCTTAAATTAAATTCATACCATTGAATGATAATTATGCGACGCATCTATAATAAATATCAAGTGCATTTGAGCTTGTTTCACTACACGAATTTTTGGTTCGACAAACTGGTGTGGTTTAAGACTAAATAATAACTTCAATTAGACACTGAGTAATCAAATCAAGACGAGATTTGCGAACCTATTTTGGAAATCACTGTGCTTCGTCATAACATCCCACACACTTTGATAACTGCACAGCACATTTTGCCTTGTCGGTGCATGGTAATTATGAGTTGCATTGTTGCATAAGTGGTATTCCTTAAGAAAAAAAAATTAAATTTCTTTTGATCTTTTCAACTTAAATATCTGAACTACAAATTACATTTGTCGAATAACCAGGAAATGGGCTCTCATTGGTAGTATATTCGGTAATGCATTGCGTTAATTTCATCTCCCCACTTTCCCAGTAATTATTTGGACACAAATCATCCTGCTGCCATCCGTGCTCTTCGAACACTCCATACCGGAATTGTATCCAATTCTCAACTAACGAATAAGCTAAATCGAAAATTTCAAATTTTGAAAGTTTATAAAAATCGTAAATCGAGCACCTGCTGTTTCCAGTGACGTAACTTGCATAAAAGTATAAGGAATGTAAATAACATCTCCTGAATGACCGCAACCTTGACTCTGTTGCGTGAATGGATAAATGTTGGGCTGGTTTATAACGAGTGCGTCAGATTTTTCAACTGAATTCCATAATTGAATTTTCGTTTTCGTTCTATTCCAATTGAACGGCAGGATGATAGTGATTTCTTCGAAAGATGTTAGTTGGTCAGTTGTTGTGTGCAGGAACTCGGAAGTTTGTGATAATAGCGTCTTAAACGAAATCAATTTGATTAACTTGATTTTTTAAAGTAAAAAAAAAAAATTATACTTTTGTGTGATTTATAATTTCATTCCTGTTTTCTTGTAGTAAGGAATTATCAATTCTAACTGTGATTTTATAATGCCCGTTGTGAAAACGGGCTCCGAAACATATCAAAAAATAAATTGAAATTGAAGATAGGTGAAGCCAATGTTTGAGCACTAAATTCGAAAATAAAAAATTTGCAAGTTGAATGTGAAATTATTCTCAGTTGAAGATTTTTACTTACTATTCTTTTGTTTTGTTGTAACTTAAGCAGTTATAACGTTTCAGGAGTGCAGTTTGACTCTGAGTCTGTATCCTGTATTATTAAATGAGTAAAATCAAGTGAATTACAGTGGTTGTCTCTCCTACATTTGCTGTTAATCCAGTTGGGCTCGGTGCCAAGTCAAACAAGATCATGGGTGAAATTGACTGGGGCAAAGTTCTATTTGGTTTTAAAACAAATTACAGGTGTAATCAAACACTAAAGGTTTGAGCATTTTTGTAACATGACTTCAGATTCAATGGCTCAGATTATTACTGTAAATATTATTGAGTTTATTTTGGGTTTGAAATCTTCAAATTCTTTCAAAAACTTGGCATTGCAATTGCTAACGTAACGAAAGATAAGAAAAGTCTTAAGAATCAAGTGCGGTGATTGAGGGCGTATTTACATTTCATTTTGTTATCTGAGCGTTTTATTTTTGGTTAATAATTTATCACGTTTATAAATCTAGGTAGTGAACGCTTTAATTTTAAAGAAATTAACCTGTAATAAGCTTTACTTTATTAATAAATTATAGAAAATAATTCACGAGTTTAAGTAATAGTTTTTGTTTAAGTTAAAAAACTATTGAATGTATTCGTGGTGTCCTAAAAGTCTGGTCCTCTTCAAGTACTTCTGTCGATGAGGATCAGACTTTGTACAGTCGTGGTCAAAAAAAACTTTACTTTTGCATTGGTAGCCAATAGTTAATTTTAAAGTTTTTTTTGTCCATGATTGTACATTATTGTACAGTATTTGAATTGTATTTTGGAGGAAATTCTGAGCTTAAAAATAACACTGTAATTGGCCATGAATAAGAATCTTTTAATTTATTGCTAAAGTTTTAATTTTAGCCATTAGAGAATGATGATTATTGCAGAGCATTTTACTAAATATGTGCTGACACGTGAGTGATGATGATGTTTGTGTATTGTTACTTGATGATCACTATAAGTGACGTTATGTAGTAGAATGAGTAATACATAACGTCACTTAGGATAAATAACAATACCCGTCCTTTATGTCTCAATTTACTATTTCAGAGGTCAATGGGTAATTAGAGTTTATAAGAGCAAATCTTTTATAAAAATTTTATCATTTATCGGTGTATAAGTTATATCAGTAGTAATTGGCAACTTTTCATCCTATCCTTCGACAAACTTATTTATTTTACCGATTTCTAAGATATTTCCACAACCCTTCGACAAACTTATTTATTTTACCGATTTCTAAGATATTTCCACAACCCTTCGTCAACAAATAATAAATCCTGTCACCTCCTTTCCGGTCGGCCTTTCCCAGAGGAGTAGAGGGTTTGCGTTGCGAGAGAGGAGCAAGAGATCACCGTTTCTTACTTCTATCGGCAGTTCCTATTTCTCAAAGGGTGACCTTTGCGAGTTAAAGAATGGTTTCTGGCTCGCTTCTTGATAAATATTATTCCGTACTTGTTTGATTAAATGACGTGGCGATTTAAATAAAAGGGTTGGAAAGAGGAATACGGCGATAAAATAATTAACCGCTTTGGAGAGAAGACATCCTGTTTGAAATTATTGGAACAATAACTGATGCTGCTTTCTCGCTATGGTAACAATGGCTTATAATCTATGTAAATTCAAAGGCTGGTGTGTTTGTTTGATTGATTGATTTTTTCACTTTCCACAAGCTGAGTCATGAAACGTCAGCGTAATTTTTGTAAGTATCGATGTTGGGGGAGGGCATAGTATAGAATCTTCTACAATCTACGCTGTGGGGGAGGGAATGACCTCTTGAGCCATCTTCCGGGAAATTTTGCTACTCTTTGGACCGTTACCATGACGAAAAATCTTCCCACTGTAAGTCCGGCAAATGACAACTTTTAATCCCCTCCGAAGGTTGGTTTCCCACATTTACAAAATTGTTCATTTAACATCAGCCTGAAGCTAAAGTGGCGCCATGAAGCGAGCCCTCCTCCAAGGACCCTAAACTGAAGGATTCTCCTCTCCCAGAAAAACCTCCATCGAGTTAAACCAATTCCCTGAGTCCGGAATCGAGCGACTACAATCAATAGACCAGCAGCACCGGCTTAATAATTGGCTTTACCTCGCGCATAATTACAATGTAATCCGTGATATTGAATTTAAATTTAGTTTATAGATCTTTATATAATTGCACAAAAATAATTTTATTACCATACACTACATTTTGCGATTGGATTAAGCGGTGATCCTTGTGGACAATGAAAATCTTCAGCAAATGGTTGCATATTTGATAATGGCCCATTAACCCTAAAAAATTAAGAATTAAATAAAAATCTAAAATACCGCGCATAGAATCGAGTCTCACCTAAATCTTCCCAAACTGTGAACTCCAAATTCGATTTGTAAATGTGCCTGTTCTGGACGCTGTTTGATGCACCACATCTGAAAAAAAGTTTTAAAATTTTTTTTCCGAAAAAAAAATTTGCATATGAATGATAGAAACTAACATTAGCATAACTCATCCAAAATAATTGGTTGGTTGTATAATTTAAACCTGGAAGTTGCATTTCCTGTTCGTGCAGTTGAGCCCAAGTACGATACGCCTTTGAGAGAAATTATAGTTTCGATTTCAAAATTCCCATTGTTACAATATTTATAGTGGGTTTGGTAATTAATTTTTACTTACATAATAAGATTCTTTCAAACCACCGTTGTCCGCAATGTTTTCTCCTAACGTGTTCTTACCGTTGAGCTGTTAGAAATTTGAATAATATTATAATTTTAAGTAGAATAAATACATTTTCTTTTCTGTTTACATGTTCTCCCGTTTCTGGCTCGGTATAATTTCCATACTGATCAATCATACACTGAGATCTCTCCTTAAATCTTTGATTGGTGTCAGCTTCCCACCAATTTTTCAAGTGTCCATCTTTATCAAATTGTCTGCCTACATTTAAAAAAAATAAAAGATGCTTTTTTAAAAACTTTATTTCTTGGAAAAGAAAAGTTAAATAACCGGTGTTATCAAATCCATGAGTCAATTCGTGACCCACGACTGTACCAATCGCAGCAAAATTCATGTATTGAGGTCTATCAAAATCGAAAAACACATCTTGCAATATTCCAGCTGGAATGCCTAAATTTATAACACAATGTGAGTTATTTTGCTGAAGTAGCTAATGGATGTATGACAACATACTTATGCTATTGTCCAAACTGTTATAAAATGCGTTCACAATTGCTACGTTGGATTTTTTCTCCCAGCTGAAAAAATTTAATATTTTTATAACATTTCTTTAGATTTTATAAGAAATACAATTACTAGTTTCTTTTGACCGGTTGTCGTAGCTTGTTCTTGTAATCCAACGAATCCAACTTTGAAATCACGCGTATATTCTCAAAGAAATTGAGTCGACTAATAGTATACTAAGAAATATTTGCATATTATAGCTTAGAATATTGAAAAGTTAAATTTGTTTTACATTTTCATATACAGTCAAGAGTTTATATTCGTCTAATAACTCTTCTGGATAAGCAACGTGAGCTATTACTGCATCTAACTGCAATTAAAGCGTTGTTATCTTCTGAAATTTTTGCTTTGAATGAATGAAATTAATTTACTTTTTCTTTTGCTCGTTTTATGGTTTGAGGATCAGCCCAACTAACTTTGTTGATAATATCTCTCATTTCCGCTCGAATTAAGTCAACCATTTCCATTGCCTACAATAGATATGATTTCAATGAGTGTGATTAATTATATTAGACATAAATATATTTTTTGAAATACCATTATTTTAGCTTCCGGTTTGAAAAATTTATCAACGTACATGGATCCAATGGCAGTTGAAAAATAAGATTTGGTTTGCGCCATACACCGTTTCCATCTTGTTGTTCTTTGTTGAACTCCAGACATTTTTTTAAATATCTCGAAATGTAATTCCCCGAATTCTTCACTCACGAATGGTGTTAACGCTCGTACCATTCTTCCTACAGCGTAATTTGTCAAAACTCTTTAAGATAAAAATTTTAGTTTAAAATATTTTTATTTTAAATATTTAAATCTACTACCTAATATCAGTTTCTTCATACAGACTAGTAAAATTCGCTGTGAAATTTTTTCCAAGAGTAACTACTATCGGTTCGGAGCCATTTATATCGTATGGATATAACTTTTCAATGTACTCCTCCCAGTTCATCTAAAGATGCAGTCATCAAATTTTATATAAATAATATTTTTAATATTTTAATTAAATAGATGTCTCTGGATACTTACATCTGGATTTAAGTGATAAAGGCCCGTTAAGTTAGCTTCATTGTATAATTTACTGATATTTCTAGTTTTTTGAGCAGGATCTTTCAAAATCTGAATATCAAAATTTGTGAGTACGAATTTAAAACAGGTATATTGTTTACCTTTAACAATTTCATTTCAAAATCCAAAACATCTTCCATTTCTCTTTCAGCTACTGCTCTATCGGCTCCCCAGAAAACAGCAGTTTCAACCATGAATTGCAGGTGGTCTAACACATTAGAATCGTTTTTGCCCTTCTTTAAATAAGAGTAGGGAAAACCAGGAGATGGTTCGACCAACTAAACGGGGTAAAACATATTTATGTATACTATATTTTAATAATAGATTTTTACGTACTGCAAATGTATGGCGAGAATTATTCTTGAAATCTCTAATAATTCCTAAACCAACGAAGAAGTTAGTTGAGAAATCAGCTTTGTCGAATCTGTACATGAGCTCCTTCCAGTCTAACTTGGTACCATCCCACTCTTCTCCCATAAGTACAGGCCAACCACCAACTTCCTTAATTATTTTATCTAAAGGCGCCAATCCCAGCTCTGACAGTCGCGCTAAGAAAATGTTAAATAAAGCGTTTTAATAAATCGTGTTAATTTCTTGTCCGTTTGATCGCATACTTAAATTCATGCACGATGCATAAAAATCTTTGACCATTACATCAATAACCAAATCTTCCTCCGTACACTCGGCTTCCACCAGATCTAATAAAACACATCAATTTGAATTTCAATTGTTTAAAATTGAAAAATGTATAACAACAAAACCTCTGATCTGATAGGTCAATTCTTCATGTAATCTTGTAAATTGACTCATGGAGGTTTTCTCGTCTGGGATGTGGGTCTTTTCCATGTACCCTCCACAAACGAATTCGTAGAAGTCGTCGCATGGGTTCATATGTGCATTCATATTCTCAAGGATTCGATTAGCTGTATTTATCAAAAATTGGCGCGCAAATTGAATGATTAATTAGAATTGCGTATCAAAATGATATTAAATTAAATATTAGTTTCAATGCTAATTCTTGAAATTCTTATTTTAATATTAATTTACATTTGAAAGACATACCTGCACGAATACAGCCTGGTGTTAAACAAATGTTAGGTGGTGGAGGTTCTGTTGTTTCAGTAGATGTAGTGTCTGTGGAAGTGGGAATTGTTGGTTGTGTTGACGGTGGAGTTGACGGAGTCGGAGTTGATGGAGTCGGAGTTGATGAAGATGCATTAGTCGCTTCTGAAAATGTCAAATTTTATTAAATTTTATTTGCTAATTCTTTAGTCAGAGATTTTTCACAAGAATATGGAGCACTCTGATTTACATTTTACTAGATAAGGTTTTAGATTACTTTTGAAAAAGTTTGTTTTTGCATTTTTTAATCTATAATTTAAATGGATTTTTAAAATTTCGGCAAGGATGGGCTGCAATGCTTACTTTTGAGAATTGCCATCTGAGGAATGATGAAATTGAAATAATACCAAATAGCTACCGAAGAGAGTCCAATACAAATAGCTAATAAAAAAATTGTGACAACGAAAAACTTTCTTTCCATGTACGACCTCCTCTTCCACCACGATTTTTGCCTACAAATGAAAAATTTAACATTTTTCGTACGTGTTTATTTAGAGAACTTACAAATTTTACTAGTTTTTCGAGTTTGACTTACCTTTTGCTACTGGCATTAGACTGAATTTCTTCTTGTAACGTATTTTTCATTTCGGCTATTTGTTGCGTAGAAAAGTCTGACTACCGTGCAATACCTGCGCGATCATTCAAAGTGAGCTTCGCCTTACTGAATGGTGTGCAGAATTTATAACTAATCACGCAAGTTTGAATAGAACGGCATAAATATAGAAATTTTAAAAGCGTATCCTCTTCCTCTGACACTCATTTTTTACATAAAAATTCACTTTTTCAAAATGATTCACGCTCATTTTTATTTTGCACGCTTTGAATTTAGTTCAGCTGAAGGTATCGGCTACTTTTTCCATAATTTTTTGAGAGAATGTAATTTATATCTACATTTAGAATTTGTTAGCATTTCAAATTTAAAAAAGTGATACTGGTAATTGTAATAATTAAAGAGAACAATTAGATATTTAACACTACCTGGTGTTAAGAAGCTTACATTTATTTACAAAAAAATACGTTTCGTAACAATACTTATTAATATTCATTATTTGATATTTACAAAAGAAATGTAGGAATGTATAAACTTTATACAACGTCATTCGAGAATAAATTTCGTAACAATTTGCATGATAAATCACACGGGTAACGTTTTCTGCACCGTTTTTGAGAATAATTTTGTAAAAAACGAGAGACCAGTTTGTCCACCCGGTATGTAGCTAACAATGTACCTACACGAGATAGAGCAACAAATAAAACCGTTAAATACCGTAATTATAGTTTGGTCTTACCAAAGCAAAGCGATTATTTGAAAAACAGCAAATAACACTGTGAAAGGAGTGCTCTTCAGCTGCAATAGATAAATAAATTTAATAAAACTCTGAAGTGACTTTAAATGTGTCTTTGATAATTACCTCAAGTGCAAAATATAAGGTACCAGACATACTGCCAAAGTATAATAATGTAAATGGTAGGCGAGAAGTAGAACATAAATGTTTGATATGATTAACTGGACCCCATAATACTCCAAAACTGAAAACAAATGTGTAATTTAATAAAATATTTTAAATCATTACAATTTTATTTGGAAAGAATTGCGAAATATTTTTCTTTCATATGACAAGGGAGATAGGTATTCTCTCAACAGGAGAAATAAAACCAATGCAAAATTAAGTTATTACTTAATAAGTTTAAAATTGAAAAGAAATTTCATCTACTTATTAATAGCTGTTGTGCGCATTCGATTTCATTGGCTTATTTGTGTCATGTGACTGGCTAAGCCAATGAAATATATTTAAGAATCCCTTTCAGCCAGTTGGTTAGGCTTCACATTTATACTCTGTACTAGAATTTTCAACATTTAAAAAAAAAATTAAATCTCGCATTGTCACCCATTGAATTGAACGAGCCGGTTACTAATTTTCAAATGCAAAAAAAAAACAGTTTATTTTTAAAATCAAAGATTGTTTTTATTTGAGGCCAACTAGTACCGAAATTCAGGTTTATAGATCTGAGAAAATTTCTGCCTCTAACGATCCCTGGATAAAAATTTGGTTAGGCTTTTCCTAGTGCATATGACGCCAGTGATCCAAATGCTTACTAGTTCCACTTTCTTTTAAAAAAAAAAATACGATCTTTAGGGTGTACAAAAGTAAAGTACACTTTTTAAAAGCTTTTTAAAAGCTTTTAATTTCTGCTATTCATTGCAAAAAAAAAATTTTTGGTTGGTTTTGGTTGGATGAATGTAACTATTCGTCGCAATGGACATCCCTGGAAAATCTCTTATGCCCTGGTCAATTCTGACACCCTTTTCCAAGTTCTTTTGAAATCAACATGTAGCTGATAATTCTTAGCAACAAGCGAAGACTTTTTTCCCTTAGTTTTTACAAAATAGTATTATGGCTTTTGTGAAGGAAGGAAACTGAAAAGACAGGGATTCAGATTCCATGTCCCCAGAACATCAGGGAGGAAAAATTTAATTTTAATTTTCGAAACATTTTTAAAATGAAATTAATTCATAATATATTACTAAAGCGCTATACACCAATATTTCGCTAGATGGCAACCAATGATGGCAACACCATTTTTGACGAATCTAATGTCACTACTGAGTTAAAATTTTGATTTTCCCCCTGTGGTTTGATTACATTTATTTGTGGTTGGTTATATGATCTAGTCTGTTTCACATTTTAATTTGCGATTACAAAAAAAATGTTTTTTTTTTTAATTCTTATTTTTTTTATATGTTAGTTGTTTAACAACAAGCCAAATATAAAGCCTGTAGTTTTATTTCGATTTAATACTATTATTGTGACAAAATGATAGATAAGATAATTAAAAATGCAAATAAAATCAGTGTGGACTCATAAATTGTTCTTATATCGACATCACAGTTTTTGAGCAAAAAGAATGATTTTTTTAAATTCACTTTTTAATAAATAAAAAAAAAAATCGTTTTCCCTTTTGCTGTCAAATGATTTTAATTTATTCTAAAAATCACCGTCATCATCAGTCTTTTTTTACGTAGGCAATTCCACAATTGCTCATGCCACCTGTGCCAGCTTCATGATAAGTTCAGCTGAAGAATAATCACGAACAAACTTTTTCATTTTTTCAAATTATAGCCATAAAAATTACACAGAGGGTTGGGCAAGATATTATGATTTTTGTCTTAAACCTTCTCGACATCTATACGCACCTCATAACAATAAATAAACTTCCCAACGTATATAAAAGTGCAAATTTCCGTGCCTTCAGTATTAAAAACGGCAAATACAAGGAAGCCTTAAACATAAACATACATTTTATGAGTACCGGTAATGTTTGCAATTTCTTTTTTTTTAAATCTTCCTCCTCTTACCAAAGTAAAACACGTGCAACCCACTGCCAAGAAAGCCATAAATCCAATTATTCTTTGCTTCCTAGACTAAAATAACAAAATCCAATTAATATCAGAATATTTTTTGTTGAGTTAAGAAAAATTTGATTACCAACGAAGGAAAAAATGGATCACTTTGAGCTTCTATTAACCATCCACCTTCAGTATTTTCAGATTGTCTATTTTCAGGCTTTCTTGACAGCCAATTAGAAACATTAGGTACGTAAGTGGATATATTTGAGGTAATGTTGTTTGAAGAAATACGTTCGGTTTTGTTGTTTTTGGACAGATAGTCCTTTAAATCTTTGCTTATGTCTGCCATTTCTCTGACTGCTGATAGGGTTTCGTAAAACGTGAAGTAGAAGTGGAGAACTGAATTAAATTTTATCTTATTTATTTAAATGAATACAAAATAAACAAATTATAAAATTTTATTTGTTATATTAATATTTTAATTTTTACTACTTTCCCAAAATACCGTAATTATAATTTTTTTTTCATTTCCGCTTTTCGTTTTAAAATTGGTGTTACCTTTTAGCGCAACCGACATTTTAAAGATGGCTGATTCAGGATATTTGACGGAATTGTGTTAGTGGTGGTATTAAGCATAATGAAACTATCGGTCGAAATGGAACGTTTACAGTGAAACATTTTTTGCTTTATTTGTCGCGTACTTTAATATTCATGCTTTCCCTACACAACGACGCTTTGGTAGATTTAGATGTGCCAGATGAAAAGGATTGGCAGAATCAAAAAACGAAATTGTTGCAAAATGTGCACAGTGCAGTTAAACAGGTAAGTCATCTACGCCGCTTTATTACACATTTTGCTTATTAATGCAATATTTAATTTTTCATTCACACCTTTTCTTTAAAAAAAAAATGTAGTAACAAATTTTTTTGACAGATTACATAAGTGAAAAACAAAATAGTTGATGTTTCTGAATTTGAAAAAAAAAAAAAAATTTTTCCTTCTATAAAACCGTGAGAAAAATCAAGAAACATTTTCCATCTCAACCTATCGCGCATGACTAATTACCCCCGTTTTTTCATATTTAATCAAGGATTGATAACCTCCTTTCCCATTTCTAAACACTTTCGCTTCATTTAAAATAGCTTTTATTTTGTTTACTATGGGCAGTTTTGTCAACAGATTTGTTTATTTTTTGATACTGATATAATCTTTAAATATTTATTTACAGGTTCAAGATTATTTATCTACACTCGAAGACATCGCAACACCTTTACAAATACGCGATTGTACGGCCCAGAAATTGTGCCAACAGTTGGATTTAGTCTTTCTCCATGGGTAAGCATTGTAAAAATAATTGTAATATAAAAAAATACTTGAGTTTATTTATTGTTTCCTTTAGATTGCGGAATATATCCGGTGGTTATTGGGCGTTTGTGAAGGAATTCACTCACAAAGATGCTGTAGAAACGATATTAAAATTGCAGCACGTTCGTTCTAATATTGGCAGAGGAAGGGCATGGCTGCACATAGCACTGAACGAAAACTTGTTAGAGTGTTACATTCACTCTTTTGCAACCAATTCAGTATTATTAAATCGCTATTACATTCATAATGCATTTTTAAACGATGATCAAGTAAGTTCTAAGGTTGAATTAAATTTAATTGTTCAGACAAATTTTTGAATATGATAAATATTGTTACAGAAATTACAGACATTATTGATGGTTGTGACTGGTCTGGAATTTGCGAGATTTCGGTTGGATAATGTGAGTTTAAGTGGTATTGATTTCTTCGTACGATGATCATAAATTACAAATTCTATTGCAGGATCTCTGGTTTTTGGATCAAACTGCAGTTCCTCCTGATAGTGAAGTGGCATTACCGATCCGTAAAGACAGTTCATTAAGTTCAATTAGTCTTTCATCGAGTATTTTATCTCAAGTAAGCTACAATATATGCCAATATGATACATGATTATTTTTTAAATTTTTTATAAAGTACAACTAGATTAAATAGTAATCTCTGAATTTCTGTTATTTATAAAAGCAAGCATAGCTGATATTATTTTAATATTTTGAACTCGAAATAGCAAAGAAGCACAATAAATGGTGTATTGCTGTATTCAAGTTTCTACGATAACGAAATTTAAACTGATTTGCATTTATTGTTTTTTTTTCTTTTTTCTTTTAATCAAAATATTTTTTTTTGTTTACTTTAATTTTAAGTTTACTCATTATTGTACTGAAGACATAGTTTTAATTTTTTTTTATAGGGAAGTATTTTTACGCAGAAAATGTTTTGGCAGTTTTTAAAGTATAAGAAGAACGTAGTGAATTTTACTAAGGTCAGACCCGAATAATCTAGCAAACAAATGTTACACCTCCGTCAACTTTGTTATTGTATTCTTTTTCGTCAGCCAATTTTGTTAGAGGCTTCAAACGTATTAAGATTTCTTGACTGTGTAAACTAACGTTTTGATTGTTAATAATAAGTGGGACTACAGCGCTTTACTTGCTGTAATTTTTTTTGTTTATTTTTCAGCAGTCTGTTGCAAGTTTAGACTCGACTGCAACATCTCACGATGCAGACTCAGGTATTGAAACGATGGAAAATTCTCAGTTGAATCCTGAAGATGGAAGAGCTATTTCTTGGACGACTCAACCAAAAATGGACGAAAGAATAGCGCGCATTTTAGAAATGAATTTTGCTCCGAGTGAAGATGCGGTGAAGAGCGAGGATGGCATGGAAACCGTCGAAGTCACGACACGTACCATTAGAAGGAAAAAAAAGAAACCTGCAAGAATCAATGGCATAAAATTAAATTCACGAAGTACTGGAGATCTCCCTTCTGATGCCGCGTCAATTGAAGTTGATAAAGTTCCAGCATCCTCGTCCGAAAATTCATTCGAAACGACTCTTTCTAATGGTTCTTGTTCAGATTCTCAGACGCTTCCAGTAAAGCCTCCAAAAGTCGACAACCTAGAAGTGAAGTCTGCTATTAAATTGCGAGAAAAATCTGGCGAGAAAAAAAATCCAGCGAAGAGAGTTTCGTTCGAGATCGATTTGGTAGCAAATGACGTCAACATGAATTTTTATTCTAATTCGTCTTCTGAAAGTGCAAGTGATACCCCGGTGAACGAGAAAGAACCAGTAGAACTTTTTAATGCTCCAGAAAAGTCGATTTATGATGGACCCTGCGATTGCAAAAAAACAAAATGTTTCAGAACAGTTTTAAATGGCCTAACTTTCGAGCTCGATGAATTGGAAGCCAGTGACCAAAGTCGAAAATTTGATCAAACGTTACAGGAAGAAATTAGCAAAAAGAAAAGTGAAGAAGAACCAGTTAGTTACTATATTAAAGTAGACAACAACACTAAACTAAAATTAATACTGTCCGTTTTCCGTGAGGATGATGAACAGTTGCTTAAGGTAAATCTATCAAGGAAAGATTTTCTCTCTTTAATAATTTTAAAATATTTTTTCAGATGTTTCACGCCAGTATTGGACATTCGGCTGATGAAATGAAGTTAGTTTTCCCAGTTTTGACGGATCGAAGAATGTACTTGATAGAGCATGGGCTCTGTCAGAGACATTATTTTGTATCCAAAGTTATCAAATACGATGAATTGGACTATCTATTGGTAAAAATAAGAATAGTGTTGGTTAAGATTTCTTAATTAGAATTTTTTAAATTATTTAAGGTCGGTTTGAATTATCAATCAATTTTATTTGTTTGTAAACGAAGACGGAAACGTTACATGCTGTGTACGGGAGATGAGAATCTTTCTCGGTAATTATTTATTTAATTATTTTGAATTTAAATTAATTGAATAATACTTCTAGGGATATAATATCAAATTTGGAGGTAGCTATTCGTAGACACAACTGCGGAAATCCCGTTCCAAGTGTTTTCACTGACTCAAAGATGCAGCTCATAGGACTGGAAAAATGGATCGCGAATGAAACTAATATCGAGGTACTGGCAATTTTAATTTTTGTTTCGTAATAAAACTAACTTACATTTTCTTATTTGCAGAAACACGAAGTTAATATCCTTCATTATGTTTTCGTTCACTGGGAAGACCCACTTTCAGTTTCATTACTCGACTGTCCAGCAGGTCCTTCCAAAGATGGGTGTCTCATGTATCGATTTCATTGTCACGATAGTAAAGACATTCCGCCAATAGATACAGCATGGACACCTGGTTACTTTGTTCTTCGGTAAAGCAAACATTTTTAACCTAGAAGCCTTTAATTTTATTTGTCGTTGATTTTTATTAGGGCTGGCGTATTATATCAATTTAGTATTGAAGAGGGGACTCACAAATTACAAATGTACATCCGCTTGCACTCGCCCGATTTTCAAGGATGTCGTAAAATTTCTAGGAGCAATCGGCCGCATGTATTCGAACTGAAGTTGGATGTCGGTCGAATCTTGCATCTAGCTGCTCCTGACGACCATGAAGCGTCTCAGTGGATGCAAGCATTTTTGAAAACTATATCGCTTAAGGTTTGTGTGTATTAATTTTTTTTCAAGCATGTGAATGAAATTGAATCTTGTGCTTTAGGGATTTAGACCCTTTTCTTGATTCTGTTTTGTTTATTTAACTTTAATAATTTTTTAATACTTTTTTAAATTTTTATTTGCACGTTTGGCTTTGAATATAATTTTTTGTAGACCAACCTTCAGACCAAATCATTGCACAACATCATTTCCCGAGTTAGATTTAAAGGAAGTAAAGGAGAGGTTTGTAGGAGAGCTTGCAATTACCACTTGGATACTAAGCTATTTTGTTTTTCCTTCTGCACTGAATTAATCAGTTTATTATCTGTCTTTTCATTTTCAAAAATTAATAACCTCTTCTCAGAACTACAATTTATAAATCTGCTATTTCCATTTATCATTTTTTCTCTTAATTTATTAATTTTGGCAAAATTGCTGTAATTAAATTCCAATTAGTCAAATAATGGCAACTTTTTTATTTAAATGTTCGAATCTTTAAACAGCAAGTCATCTTAAATTACAAAAACAAAAAGTGTTGAATTCAGCACCATTTAATTGATTTGTTTTAATTTGTGACAACGTTTCATTTCGTTAGAAAATGAGTTATAACAACAAATTATTTTATCTTTAAATTTTATATTTTATATCTTTATTGCTGTGACACAGTGAGTGTTACATTTTGAGGTGAGGCAAGACTTACATATTACTAGCCTTATTACACACTTAAGGATGCGGTATATTGCTGCTGTGGGCCCTAGCTTTGTACTTTACGGGCCCTAAAATTTCAGCGCTAGGCCCAAGACTTGTTTTGTTATTACAAAACTTAAGCATTAAATTAATTAATTTTTTTTAAAAATTAAGACTGTTAATTAAGGTATTTCAATGATTAATTGGAATAGGTGCAATTTGAATTAATGCATATTTAACTTGTAATAGTACAAGTTAAATAATCATGAACTTCAAAGTGATTTTGTTAGTCTTAAAAAAATATCAAATTGCCATTATTGGATTAATTACTATATAATAGAATAATTTTTTCTAAAAAATCAATTTTTTTTTAATGTAAAAAAACAGACACAGCAGGAGAATTTGCAGCCATTCAAGTCGTGTTGCTTAGTATTAACACCACAAAAACTACTCGTGTGCCAAGAGGATCTCGAATTATTTACTTGTACCACACTAGGAAGTGCAGATCTGATAAATCTTACAAAAATTCAGGTGGACGAATCGGAGCCAAGATATTGCATATTGGTGAGTGAGACGTTTTTTTTTGTTATTATAGCTTCCGTAAAAGAAAATGTCCTTTTTAGAAATTAACGAATTTAAAAAAGCTCTTTTTTAAGACGCGTGTTGAGAATGTTTGTTGACAAGGTTTCTTTCGATTTGATTGGTTCGGGATGCAATCTGGTGTTGCTGAATTACTGCGAGACTCCTTAGGGAATTTGCTTTGCAGCTTTTCTTAGTAAAGTGGAAGTGGAGCCATTCTATTTGACTGAACACAAGTTTATTTTCTGAGGGTGATGAATTTAAACTTGATTGTAGTGGTCAATAAAAAGAAAAACTATTGTGTAAAAGGTTACTGACATTAGATTTCTTCCAGATTTAACTTATTTATTTGACCCGTCAATAGCGATTCGGAGTGATTAGTTTCGCAGAAATACTAATTGGAATTCTTAAAAATTTTGTTGTAAGACACTTTTTCGAATGATAAAAATAATAAGATATATTGCTGGTTTGCGGGGGGGAAAAGGTTTATTAAATACTTCTATTGGAAAGGGCCCCCGAGGAGGAAATTTTATTGTTTGCTTCATCTTGGGGGAGTAGGTCAGATCACTCAGACGTCTGACTCCCACTGTGAATCAATAACTTGTTGCGATGTTGTGTCTCTTTGCTCTTGATGATTGAAAACTTAGATTTTAATAATGTAAGTACTTTTGTTAATTTTTTTTTTTTTAAATTTTCATATTACACATGACATTTTCACTTATAAATCGTCTGATTTTATTAAATCGGACAATTAAAATAAATACTGCAGACGTATTTTTATTAGGTTGTTATTCGATTTAATATTGTTTTAGCGTTTAAGTCAAGAAACGTTTACGCAAACAAAGTTGGATTCGATAACTAACTGCCTTCATATTTATGCACATATTCTACAGACTGCGTAGACTTATAAATCTAATCTGATCAGCTGATGGTAGTTATCATTATTTATTAATACTGAAGAAAACCTTAGACGAGTTGCGAATTTTAATTTTGACAAGTAGAAGTGGATTGCCTTATATTTCGGCGAAACAAGGAGTTTATATACAACTCCTTGGCCGAAATATAAGACAAACTTCCCCGAATTACAGATATAAGTAATAATGATAGAATAATATCGTTATTATTTCTTGATTTCTGTGATTTCACGATGGTTTGTAATCATTAGAAGGTTGATTGAATAAGAAAAGTATCGAATATTATTTTACTATTATGATAAGGCCATAGATCATGAACAATATTAGAGAGTTTGCGGAGAACAAAACTTATGTTTTATAACTTATAAATTCCATGTTAATTATAAATCTAACTTAT
>JAQIXT010000854.1:0-23183 GCA_034700445.1 Stenotaenia linearis | reverse complement strand
TTTTTTTTGAAAATTTTTTTTTTTTTTTTTTTTTTTGCCCCCCCCCCCCCCCCCCCCGCCCCCCTCTACCTCCAATTAAAAGTTTTTAGAAATTAGTATGCAAATTTTTGGTGTTTTTTTTGTCATTTGTGCCATTTCTTTAGAGTCTTGTACCTTAAGTTGCTTGATTATTTAATTAAATTGTTTTAATTAATTTGTCTGTAATTTGCGATTGCTGAACCGGAGCCTCAAAATCTTGGCTTTGGTGTCTCTTGGGCCCACGCCGTATTTAAGAGCCTCACACCCACACTTCCCCTTTCCAGAAACATTGTTCAGAAGTAATGGTTTTTGTAAGACACACAAAAAGGCTTACGGCGTACATGTTCTTCTGACCAAACCAAATCCACAATCATTCACGATCTTATTTGAAAGTCCGCAATCCTTTCAAATTTTATTCTAAAAATTTAAATAATTAAAACCAATTAAAACTTTCAAAAAATTCAGTGAAGTCAACATTTACCCCTTCTTAAAAAAAAAAAAAAAAAAAAAAATATTTACCTTTGAACAATATTTACCAATTATCCAATTTGGCAATTTATTCAAACATTTAACCAAAATAGATAAAATAACAGCAAATGACAGAACAATTTATAAAATTTATAAAATTTAATTTTCCAATGTTGTCGTGGGGAAAGGGGAATCAACTAAATAATAAATAAATGTTAAAGGCCATAGGATACTGTAAGACGTTTTTCTCTCCCTATTGTTTGGTTTCGTCATAAATTCTATGATGTAACTCGCGATAAACAGTAATGATGAAATGAATGTCAGTTGAGTGTGTAATGCTTTGCTTTTCTTGGACACAAAACGACCAGAAGTTGCGATATTAAAGGCAAAAGTCAGTTTTTTATTTACTAAATAAATTTTCTAAATAAATTAGCTTAAGAATTAAAGGAATTTGTCTGTGAATTGTTGAAATTCCATTATGACCCGAGAAATATTAAAACTTGACCTCAACAATGTCAACTTGATTAGCAAGGGTTAAAACTTTATTAAAATGCATCAATGCGTGTAATTCGTCATCAACCTTTGACTTAGGGCGCTACTAATGTGATTATGTAAATTTAAAATTTTTTTTTAAAATTTTTAAAATTTTTTAAAAAATTTTTAAAAAACATTTGTAGTAATTAAAAGTTGACTTACCCGATGAGATGATTTGCATTTCTGCATAGCACGGGTGTTTCCATACGGGGTTGGTGATGTTAAAAAGCTTATCAACGTCGTCCAGGTCACTGGATGCCATCAGGTGCTGGTAAGCTGAATGCTTCTCTTTCAAACTCGTATCAGCGACTGATGGGTCACAGCTGTGAAGTTGAGCAAAAGCGTTAGGGGCGGCTGAACAAGGGCGGCTGAACAAGTGGCTCCATCTAGAATGAGCGTTCGAGGAGGTTTCTGTGATGATTTGGTTTGAATTTAGGGTTTTGAGTTTAAGATTGGTTTTGTAGTTTTTTTTTTTTGAAATTTTTTTTAGATTGGGTTGGGGTTTGATTTTTGTTAATTTTTGGTATTGATTTTTGGGAGTTTGGATGTTTTGTATAATTTTTTTTTTTTTTTTAAAGATATTTTAGATCATTTTAGAATTTGATGGAATTTATGGTATTTTTTTGAGAATTCCTAAAAAAAATTTATAAAAAAAAAAATTTGGATTTTCATGAATTTATGGAACTTTTTTACATAAGAGTATCTGAAATTATTGAATTTAATTAAATTTTTTAAGCTTTCCTTGAATTTTCTTGAATTTGAGATTTTCTTGAAATTTTCTACAATTTTTTAAGATTTTCATGAATTTTCTTGAATTTGAGATTTTCTTGAAATTTTCATGAATTTTATGAAATTTTCTTACAATTTTCATGAATTGTATGAAATTTTCTTACAATTTTCATGAATTTTATGAAATTTTCTTACAATTTTCATGAATTTTCTTACATTTCCTTAAAATATTCATAAATTTCATCAAATTTTCTTCTTTATCATTAGAAACTTTAATTTCGAAAATATTAACTACAGACCTTCGTAGACTTTCATTTTCCACATATCACACCACAGACCTAATTTCTTTTCACAAAAAAAAAAACAAAACAAAAAAAAAACACAACAATAAATTTTTAACACTAACACAACTTCCCTCACAAATTCACGTCCCACTTTCACACCTATCAATTGCAATTTAACCCACATTAAATGAAACTTCAATTCCAACTAAGTGCTATTTGCCATTTACTCATTATTTCCTGTTTGCAACTCGAACCCACGACGAGAGACAAAAATATGCAACAATTCTCCACATTTGTCATGGAAATTTGAGAGTGAGCTACGGTAATTGCAAATTAACGCATTCATTACCCACATTTTATTCTCGAACACAAGTTATGAATGCAAAGTGAATTAGAATCAAGTGCAGCGTGGAACAATCAATAAGATCTGTGAGTGACTTTCACTTTGTGAGATTTATGTTAACTTTAGCTATACAAAATGAGTAAAATAAAATGGCGTTATATAATTCATCAAAAAAAAAAATCTTTTAATTACTTTTCATTGATTTTTACTAATTTTAGTGAAAACAAGTTCAGTTACAAATATATTTTCATGTTCTCAGTCTGTAACATGGCTCGAAATGAATTTAAAAAAAAAAAAAAAAAAAAAAAAAAAACATTTTATTTATTAAATATTTTGTAATTTTAAGCGTTGTAAAGTTGAATAACATGTTTTCACGTTTTGTTTAATTAATTTTCTAAGTTTTCATTTCTATTTATTAAATTTCTTTACTTATTTATTAAAGATATAAAAGGGATACTTTAATAAATGAATGTTATTATTGATAAAATGTAATATTTTTGTCAAATTTTGTCAATAATGAGTGACATCCCGGCGGATGTCAAATTACACGTTAACCCGGTGATTGGGTCGAGCTGCCCCTTGTAGCATGATAGCCCGCAACGCATTGTTGTTTGATCTTTACGCGATCTCACAGCATGAAAAACTTACTTTTGCTGCCCCTTGTAGCATGAAAGTCCGCAATGCAAGACAATCTTGTTTACTCTGCTGCCCCTTGTAGCATGAAAGTCCGCAATGCAAGACAATCTTGTTATTTTGCTGCCCCTTGTAGCATGAATGCCCGCAATGCACAGTCGGGCAGCATCTTTACGTAATCTCGTTTATCCGTTTTATTGCGATGTCAATAATGGCGTAAAACCCCTTAAAAACTGCGACTTTTGTTCAATATTTGTTCAATACAGGGCCCTCTTATAAAGATACACATGGATTTTATGGTTTCGAGGTATTTTACTCTCAGTACAAGTTTGTTTTTAAAATTTAAAGCTATTTTTCGAGCGAAAATTCAGTTTTGTTTATCCTGACTGCTGATAAAACGTTTACAAGTACAGAAAACTCCACGAAGGGGTGTTTTATTGGATTATTAGTTATCAGGGCGGAAGTCAGGTTTCATAAAGATGCAAGAGGACACTCGAAAGTTTGTTTACCATCAAACAAGTTACAACCGGTAATGCTTTTTTCATCATGTTGCTTGTCATCTCAGCATAGTGACAAATTATCTTCGGTTGCCATGGCAACTCGATGACTCGAAGGTGTGATTTGAATTTTTTTTCTTGCATAAAAACTGATTAAATATGTAAATAAAAATTTTTTTTTTAATAAAAAAAGTAAGTAATAAAAATATGCAAATTATAATTTTAGAAAATTTTTGCGAGGTAATTACGAAATTAATGAATAAATTAGTTTTTCAAGGGATTTGAAGGGTTTTTTGATTGAGTTTTATGTGGATTTGAAGAAATTTGAAAAGTGCATTGAGAGTTGCTCGTCTGGAAAGATTACATGCATCTTTAGTCTCCATGGGAACGTACAAGAGGATCTGTACTTGGTTTTGACATCATTTTGTGTCAATATTGGAGTTTCGGTCTTTTAATGCGCATTCACATGTCGCACTTTCCACGGTTCGGGTTTATTAAGGTAAATAGCTAATGTAAATGCGGTTAAGATTTTTTTTTTCAATAAATTTTGCGGTTTAAACATTTAGTGAATGTTTGGTTAGCACTTGTGCAGTGAAGTCGGTTCGAAGTCGTGAAAGTGGTCGCAGACAAATGTAATAAAAGTGCGACGTGTTTTGGAAAATGTGAGATGTGTCTTTTGAAAGTTGTGACTTGCGATTTAATATTGATGTTTTTTCAAGTTGCATAGAGTCGTGGGTTTTGGTTTTGAATCTCTGGTTTAGGAAAAATATGTGATTACATTTTTTAACTTTTTTTCTAAATTTTAGTACGGAACTGAAAAATAAACAAAAAATGTCTCAAATATCTGAAAAATATTTGCGAAATAATATTGTAAGTAATAATAATAGGGTTAAATAGCAGAACTAAATTTTTTCCTCAATAGCGATAACAATAACGCACTAATTTTTTTTTTTTTTTTTTTTTTTTTTTTTTTGTTAATGGGGATAATAGTGTTGTGGGCCGCATTTGATAAGCAGAACTGGCGCTGTGGAATGAACGAAAACAAAGGGTTAGGCGAAAAAATAGCGTTTTGGTTTCTCACAACTAAAATAGTGTTAACAGTGGGTCTAATTAACGATCGCATCATTACCATTACTGATAGTGCAGTGAAGCTGTACTGGGGTCAACGCTGCATAGGGTTTGGCCTTAGACTTAATAAAGTTACAACTTCTTCTGCTGGAAGGAGTTTCTCCAAAACGAAGTGGATACCCAAGTAAAGTCACTGTGGATTTTCAGAATTAGATGAAACTTGTGATGACATTGGTTTCACTATAGATAACAATAGATTTTGTAGAAAGACAAAACCAATGTCGCAATCAATGCTCAGAGTTTGCTGAACTTTGAGTTTCCGGTCCGCTAAACCGCAATCCGAAAATCGTACAATTCAGAATAAAATGAGAAAAATTAAAAATTTCCTCATCCGAACCCCAAAATTACAATCCAAAGCCAACAACCGAATCATCATCTCTCCAACCTGACACAAAACCTAAATTTATTACTCAATTAACCCAACAAAGATTAATTACAAATTTTTTCCCCATCGCTCCACACGTTTTTAACCACCTGCTCCCCATTCTCATCCTTCAAACCACATTTCCCAGAAAATAACAACCTCTCACAAACAAAATTCCAAAAAAAAAAAAAAATACAAAAAAAAAAAAAAAAAAAAAAAAAAAAAAAAAAAAAATCCGTAATGGCAAACGTCGCCCATCATCTGTCAATTGATGTCATTGGTAGGCAAAATGCGCACTCGGTCTCCTCATATCAACGTCGTTTGCGGCCCGTTCGATTCAACAGACAGATTTAATCAACGATCAATACCCCCAAAACTCCCCCCCCCCCCAAACGCCAATTCGACCACCAATCGTACGAAGCAAATGAAAAGCTCCGAACAACAACACCAATTTCTAAACCTGTCACTGCCCCATTAGGAGTCTTTGACCACTTCCCTGCAAAGCACCGCAACAAGCTACAAAGCCTTTTCTTCTAGAGGGGTTCAATTAGATTCGAGTTCAGGCCATGTTAACCCTCGAATCCTTCGTGTTAAGAGATGAAATCTAATTTTGTGTTTTTTATTCGAGGGGTAGCGCGAACGCTGACCCCCACTAACAAAAATTATGCGCCCGAGTTACCCCAATTTGGGATAATCGCAAAGGTCAACCCAATCGAAGTGCAATGAATGGGTCTCACTCTGGACAATCCGAATTCCAGATCTCGGAGTTGTCTACGCCAGGTAAGTATAGATCGGTTTTTTTGGTGGTATTCGACATGGGTTGGGTTGCACGTCGGATGGGAGATGTTTTGGAGGGTTTGGGGGGGTTTGTAAAGTCGGGGGTTGGGTGTCGGGGGGTTTTGGTGGAGGGGTTGGGTGGGGAATGGGGTTTTCTAAGGGGGTGTTGGAGGGTTTTTGGGTGGGTGGTGGGTTTGGGATTTTTTTTTTGGTTTGGGGATGTAGTTGTTAATTAATTTTGGATTTATGGTTTTGAGTGTAGTCTGGAGGAAGTTGAAGGAGTTGAGTTGGTGTTTGAATTGTGGGAAGGGGATTGTTGGTTGTGTGAGGATTGTTGGTTTTGTTTGTATTGTTGTGTTTGAGGATATTAAATTTAAAGAAATTTGAAAATTATTTTTTCTTTGAGATTTTTCAACTTCTGTCTACTAAATTTATACTTAAATTTATAGAGTTGACACTCTTATTCATAAATTTACAGAGTTTACACTCTTATTCATAAGTTTTGCACTCATTTACAAATTTTGCACTAATGTTTACAAAAATTACAATTTTTAGTTATGCTATCACACTTTTATTTACACTTTTTACAGTTATGTACACTTCTATTTACAGTTTTACACTTTTGTTGTAATTTTTGTGCTTCTATTTACAGTCTTTGTACTTTTATTTGTAATATTTACACTTTTAAACACACTTTTACACTTTTATTTACACTATTTACAATTTGTACACTTATATTTACAGTTATTACACTTTTATTTACAGTTACTACACTTCTAGTTACAATTTTTACACTTCTATTTATAACTTTTAAACTTTTATATGAATTTTCCACCCTTTCATTTACACTCTTTACACTTGTTTACACGTTCTACACTTTAAAAACAATCCCTACAACCACAAAACAATTTCCCAATAATATTTTCCCAGCTACATCATCCCTTTACCATAACAAATTAAAATTAACTTCACACCACTTTCCCGCTCCACCAACTCCAAACTCCGCCATTTTTAGCTTCAGATCCGACCAGAAATACATTACTAAACCAATAGACTGGAAAACCAGCACTACGTGTCTGCCGAGTGGAAACATAAGCGCACGTCTTACACTAGACAAACACTACAACCTCCAAATTTACTAGACAACCGAACAATTACGCTTCACCCGCCCCACAAACACCGACGCGGAAAATACCCCTTAATTATTAGATCCCATAAACCCAGAAACAACAAATGCGAAATAAATTCCTCCCACTTTGAACCTAAATCTCCCATTTCCTGTTTACGTGATAAATTCCACTTTTTGCCACCAGACTCAAAACTTCATTTATGGCGACGAGGTCTTCAACCTCCATTACTCTCTATTTTACACAAGTTAACCCTAAGATTTACTCGAGTTGGGACCGGGCTTTAACTCATCCTCGGTGGCTGACCTGGAGATGAAATTTGTCCTAAAGCAATTTCAGCAGATAATGTGGAAATGAATGGGGTTTTGGTTGTTGTGAGTTGCGATGTTGACAAAAATATAATAAATCGTTAATCTTGGTTTTCTTTTATTAGAGGAGTTATGATGATAGGCGATGGAGAAGACGTGTTGGATTTTTTTTCCCCATAGGAAGCAATGCGTACTTGATTCTTAAATGTGTTTGGGTAGTTTGGATTTTTTTTTTTTTTTTTTTTTAAATTAATGAATTATAAAATTCGCAATGCTTTTGTTCATTGGTGTAACTAGGTATTATGGGTATTTAGGTGCCTCAATGCTCCTAAGTGCTCCTAAATGCTCCTAAACTGAAAAAATTAAGTGAAATCGAAAATTTTTAGTAGAAATTTATGGATGAAAAAGTTATTGAAGAAAAATTCTGCTAAATTTTTCGTAAACCTAAGAAAGTGTTGCGAAATTTGAAGAGAATTTTGTAGAAATTTAAGAAATTTTGTAACAATTTAAAAGAAATTTTAAGAATTTCAGATAACTTTACTCAAATTTGAAAGAAATTTGCAGAAATTGAAAAGAAAACTATTAAAATTCTGTACCAGTGATGAAAATTTAAGAGTAAAGTGCAGAAATTTAGTAAAAACAAAAACAAATACAACAAAAAATGCACAAATTAAAAAACAGTTTGCAGATATTTAGAAAAATTAGCATAATAATTTAAATAAATGTATATAGATTGTCGTGACGAACAACTTTATCAACACGAAGTTACGCTTCACTGCAATGTTTTGTGGACTTCTAAAGTTGAATTAATTTAAAAATTTACATCTTTCTAGAAAAAAATTGGTGTAATTTTGAAATTAAGTTAACATTAGTTCCTATGGGGAACAAAACCCAACATGGCTGGTCCTCTACCGCCATAAGGAATTGTATTGTACCAAAGACGAAAACAGACTATTGGTTGAGTGACAAGGCATTTGTAAGGTAAACAATTTAGCTTTATTTGGGTGTGTTAGCTGTAAATGAATGTTGAATTAGGTTGAAATCGAGAGCTGTCTGAAGAAACGCCATTGAGTTTGGGTTTTCCACGTTTATTTTTCTAAGGAGAAATTAAAAAAAATTCGTACTGTATTGTGTAACGAAATGGCGAGTGCTTTTGTGTGTTGTTGTTCAATATATACGTTGAGGAGTTGGTGAGGAAAGTTCGATTCCGTGTTGTTTTATTGTGAAACTTCCGTGGGTTCAATTCTAATTAGTGTGCTATTAAGTTTTTTTGGGGGGAAAAAGTTAATTCTAGGTTTTCTGAATTGAGAAAAAACGTAATTAGATTATGGAAATGAAGATTTAATAAAAATCTAGACTCATTAGACTTTGCCGAGACAAAACTTTATGGCTTATGAGTTAGAAATTGCTTGGTAATTATAAATCTCATATATAATTACGTTAAAGTTATAAATCGTATATCGGAATTTTCATAAAGCTTTAATTATTTTATTTAAATTTTTCATCTAAGGCTAAAAAAATCTACAAATTATTTAGTTTTTTAAAGTTTTTTCACAAAATCTGTAGAAAATCTGTAGAAAATCTGTAGAAAATTTATATTTTTGAAATTAAAACTATAGAAAATCTATAGATTTTGAAGTAAAACTAGAAAATCTGTAAAAATCTACAGAAATTATTCCCAAAAAAGAAAAAAAATCGATAAACTACAGATTTTTTCAGCTGTGGAGATTCAAAACATCTTCACAGATTGAAAGCTGCTGCGAAGGATAAACTTTATTAAATTTGCATTGAGAAGCCGAAATCATATTTGAAGATGTTTTCTATCTAATGTCACTCATGAAATTACACTGTTTAATTCCTTATACTGTACTTAATCCACATGAAATTCCTTGGTGGACTTCCAACAATGTTATTTAGGATTTTGACCAGCCCTAATGTCAACTTGGCGACCCCAGTAATTGCACAGACTCCTGTGTCTTCCCAACTGAAATAAAACTTTCAACAGTGACATTAGCATCACATTAGAAAGTATAATTACAAATGGACGAATCTCTGATTCCATTAATCCTCTGAACACAGCTAGGTCAAATGAACTTGTTAGTAATTAATTAGTATAGTTATCTAACCGATTAAATGCGACAACGTGTATTTAAAACCCAAAACGTATATTTAAGTTGTGTAAATTCAGTTTAAGAGCAGAAAATTAAAATAAATAAAATACATAAAATAACCATTTCAGACAAATTAAAATAGTTTTCACTTAACTACGGCCTTCTACATCAATTTGATGTGTGAAAATGGAAATTTCACAATTTTTTACACATAATTCGTTGATTTTTATTCACTTTTAAACATTAAAATCGATTTCATCAATCAAAATGTAAATGTAGATATTATTTTACCAAAAGCTGCCCCTTGTAGCATGAAAGCCCGCAAAGCAAGCATTGTTACATCAGTATCAGTATGGGAGTAAGTAAATTCATGATTGACTTCCGAATGCAAATTCAGTACGTACAGTAAGCCAACCACTCGCGAGGGATAAATTCCTGGAAACTCTCTTGAATGTGAAATTCGCAGACGCGGAGCCTGTAATTCAATATAAAAAATGGGATTAGGTTTTTGGCTCGATAAAGGCGGGAAGTGTGGGAAGAGATGTAACAAATTCGCAAACTTTTTTTTATTTGCGTTAATTTTATAATGCCGGTTTCGAATGAAAAAGAATTGGTGGCGATTCAGTTAAAGAAAAAAATTTATTTTTATTGTTTCTGTGAAACAAACTCGATAAAATATGCGAGAACAAAGCTCGCATGTAAAGTACAGTCATGGTCGTAAATAAATTTTTTTTTTTTTTTTAACTTGGCGCGGGTCAATGGTCAATTTTTTTTTTTTTTTTTTTTTTTTTTTTTTGGCGTGACTGTAGACTATTGGAAATTGTGAATGTGCGAATTTCTCTAATGTTGAATTCCAGAGTGAATGAGCAAGGCTTTTAGGGACATATTTCTCCAACAATTGGGTTTAATGGAATTTTACTTGTAGCCGGAAATGAACGAAAATTGTTTAAAGAGTTTTAAAAGCCATTCGGTGCTTTTACTGAAAGGGAAATCGGATTTACAGGAACTTTACAATAATTGAATTTATTTTTAACGACTAATATGTAATTTAAACTTGTAAAAGAACACTAAACAAAATTTGCTGGAAAGTTTTCGTTTAAACCGTAAATGTAACGTACATTTTGTTCTTTGCGGCGAATTTAATTACGTTGTCATATAATGAACCCACATATAACGAAATCTCTGATTCATTTCCCTCGTTATAACGAAAACGCGGTTATAATTAACAATTTTGTTAAATTTTTTCGAAAAAAAATCAAATTCCAGAAATACATATAAAAAAAATAAAAAAAATAATCACGCATTGGTTTAACCCGACCCAAAAACACATTTGATACTAACTTCGGCGGAAAATCCATCCAACTCTCGCCCAACAACGCTCCGAGCTACAACCACATCACACGAGAACGGTCACTCCAACGCAACTGAGACGATCATCGCGCGATTGAGTGAACAACTCGATTACTTCATCTAACAACTCACAAAATCGATTTCTCTTATTTTTGACAACTTTAAATTTGTCTTTCAGTCGTCTAGAAAATTTTATTTTCATTCTTCTTATTACCTCCTTCGCTTGTAATCATTTTAACAGCAAAGTTATTATTTGTCGATGGATATAAAACGGGATTAAAGCACTGAGTGCCATTTAAAACTCTTCGCTGCAGTTTTCTCTTCATTTCCGGCTTCGAGTTGTCTTCCATTAAACCCCATTGTTGGAGAAATATACTCATAAAAGCCTTGCCCATTTCACACTGCCAACTTGAGTTTACGACGTTATTGCCCCTCGAGGGACTATGCTATCACGAGCAAATAAAAATCGTAATAATTCGGAACACAAAATAAACCCCTTTTCATTTTTACTCGGTATTTTGCATCATTAGGTGACATAAATCTGTAAAACTTGATTCGTGATCTTTTTTATTCGTTTTTTATGATGATTAGGGAGAGTTTTGAGTGGAATATGCAAATTGGGATGAAGTTATGTAAGATTTAATGCAACCAACTGTTGATTCTGTGATGGGGAGTGAAGTTGGTTAAAGTTTGGGTATTTTGGTAGAAGAATGAAAAATTTAAAAAAAAATTTTTTTGATTCACTGCATAAGAAAGTATTTTAATTTTTTTAAAAAAAATATATAGTAAGTGCCATAATAAATTATTTAATACCATAACAAATTTACATTTAAATATAATTTATTTACTACATTAATTTATTATGGTACTAAATATAAGTTATTACTTCAAAGTTATTGTGGAACTATGCAAACAACAATTTAGTTGATAAAAATGTTAATTTCCTTTACAACTTCAAAAAGTAAATAATTACTTGAAAACCATATTTAATTAGAAGGAGGAACTTAATGACGTCAGAAACACTTTCAATTGTTCGAGATTTAATACTTTTTCCAAGTGTTGCGCAAAGACTGAATGAAACGCAACTTAAAACATCAGTTTGAAGAAAATCAAAACTTCAATATAACTTAATGATTAAAAATTAATAATTTTTTTTTTAAATTTAAAAAAAATTCATCCCGTACTCCTAAATCCACTCTGTTGGTTGGAAATGAGGAATTATATCTGTTGATGCTTCTTTTACGTTTTCAATCAACAGCAATACATTTATTTATGGAGTAAAAGCTTTCAATTCCAGAGTTTCTATGATAAAATGATTGAATGTTTATTTTTTTATATTTTTTATTTTTATTTCATATTTGTACATGGGTGGAATAAGAGTTGGCTAATGCACTGCAGGTGAGCTTTCCCATGTTACTGTATGGACATCTTTAATAAGAGATGCCAGATTGATTACAGGGTTAGTAAAAACAAACTTTTTTTTTTACTTAAAGTACTTTAGGCCACTCAAAGTTGAATTATAGTGAGCAAATGAATTTTTTATTTGTTTAAATTTCAATTTTTTTTTTATTTATTGAAAAGTTAATTCTTTATTGTTAGGTAAAGATTGGATGATGCTGGAACCCGTTATAACGAAATGATGTGAGTGATGAAAAATTTTCGTTATAACGAGTTTTTTTATTTTTTTTTTATTTTTAACATTAACTGCGTTATAATGAGTTAAAAAATTATTTCGTTATATCAAGGTTTTTAAAAGCAAAATTTCTTTCTACAGTATAGTAGGGTTTTCGTTATAGCGAGGTTCTTTGTAACAAAAATTTTCAACATGGACGTCAGTGAGAAATAAATCTTGATTTTCGATCATTTCCTTACAACGAACATTTCATTACACATGGATTCGTTATAACGGGGTTCGATATGGCATTTATTATGAATAGAGCCAAATAAATTTTATTTCTGTTGAAAACAGAAGGAAATGAGGAGATTTTTTATGTTTTTGAAACCAAATCGAAAAATCCATTTGAAACAAAAAATTATATAAATAAAAGAAAACGAGAAATTGATAGAAGATAAGCGACAACCGACGTGAGAGTTTTATTCCGAAAACTCCAGACAAAATGCAAACTTTGATATTTTTTTTTGGGAGAAAAAAAAAATTGATTCACGACCGGTTTTTCTAATGGCACAACCATCTGTTGTTAATTTCAGTAAGAAACTAGACCTTAGGCTTAATATTCTAATCTATTTTGCACCAAATGATTAATTAAAAGCAAAAATACCATTCTCAAACAATTTAATGCTCTTAGATAAAGACTAAGCTTCACTGCACACAAAAATAACAAAAAAAAAAAAAAAAAAATGAAATTCAAACGATGAAATTTAAATTTTACTCAAAACATTTAATTAATCCACTTGTTTTTCCATTTAAATCGCGGTTCAACGCACAGACAGTCGCATTTTATCTTTAAAAAAAACAAAAAAATCTAATCAGATACAAATTTATGCAGAAATTCATATCATTTCTCACAAATAAACTAAAAGGTCTTTGTCCACCACGTGACTGGATTAAACAATTTTCTAAGTAATTTTTTTTTTGCTCAGCAACGTGACACAATTTTAGTTTCCGGTTCACTTAGGACCTTGAAATTTCCCATCATTTGTTCGTGCCTTAGGGCTAGACAGCACCATGCTGGAATTGTGGACTTAGTTCTGTTTTCGAGGTGGCGAGTGTTTGTTTGCTCCCACGTGGACGAGGTTTTATGTGTGGATCGAGGCTTATATAAGGAAATTTCGCTAACACGTACAGTTTATAGCGGCAGTTGGTGATTTTCGGTCATGGATAATCCGGGGTTTGAAAAGCAGGTAGGAAATTCGATTTTACGCTCGATGGTAATGATAAATTCATTTGTTGTTATTTGCATAACAGAATGACCTGCAGAACAATTCTCACACGCCTGTTATTAAGGTCAACAGTGTACAAATTGAAGTGGGTTTAGATAAATTTATTTCCTTGTGATTAAATGCGGATTTTTTATATGAAATTTTTAAATATAAAAATTTTTTTTTTAGATGAATAATTATTATCATCAGGATGAAAGTGAACCCAATAAGCCTCAATTTAAAAGTGAACTCATGTATGCAATTGAGGATGTGCCGCCATGGTATTTTACATTTTTTTTAGGTTTGCAGGTAGAGTTTATTATTTTTTTGAAAAAAAAATTTGTGATGAATGTAACTTATATTTTGAAATAGCATTTTTTAATTATGTTTGGTGGGACAGTTTCAATTCCTTATTTATTATCTCCGGCTCTTTGTATTGGACCGGATGATCCAGCAAGAGCTTATATAATTTCAACAATAATTTTTGTGTCTGGAATAGTTACATTTTTGCAAAGTACTTTTGGAGTTAGGTAAAATATTTGATTAATATTTTTGAATTTTTTAAAGTAATGTAATTGTTTTTAGGTTACCAATTATTCAGGGTGGAACATTTTCTTTTCTTATTCCTACTTTTGCTATTTTGAGTTTACCCGAATGGAAATGCCCCGAAGGAATGGTTCAAGGTCAGAGGGGCGTCGCAGATTAATTGTTTACTTGTGGGGCGGGGAATTTTAATTAGACTTGTTAGGTTAAATAGAATTTTTGGGGATTAGAGAGTTTGTGGAAACAAAACTTGTGTTACAACTTATAAATTGCATATTAATTATAAGTGAGATTGATAATTTACTTAGAATTTATAAGTTATAAGACATAACTTTGTTTTCTGTGAAAACTCTTCAAGTGAAATACAATTTAGGACATTGACCTCAGTGGTTATCTTAAAAGATAAATTAGTCTAAAGATTTTACTGTATTTTATTCCTGAAGTTTCAAAAGGAGATCACAAATCACAATATTAAAATAATGTTGCAGATTTTCACTTTCGAACACAAAACTAAATTTACTTTCGGTAATAGAGAGTTTGCGGACAACAAAACTTATGTCTTATAACTTATAAATTCCATGTTAATTATAAATCTAACTTATATTTAACATGGAATTTATAAGTTACAAAACATAAGTTTTGTTCTCCGCAAACTCTCTAATACAGTTTGAGCAGAAAAAAATTTTGTATTATAACTTATAAATTTAAAATTAATTAAATCAGATTTATAATTAGAGAGTTTGCGGATAACAAAACTTATGTCTTATAACGTATAAATTCCACGTTAATTATAAATCTAACTTAACTTATAAATTCCATGTTAAATTTATAAAACATAAGTTTTGTTCTCCGCAAACTCTCTAATAACGTGGAATTTATAAGTAATAAGACTTTAGTTTTTAATTAATTCAAGTATTTATATTATTAAAGCTTCCAGTACTGGTAATACAACACAATACACGCAAGAAGAGAGAGATGTTGCATGGCATTCACGAGTGTGCGAAGTGCAAGGAGCCATCATATTAGCAGGAGTATTGGAAGTGATAATAGGAGCAACTGGATTTGTTGGTATAATCCTGAAATTTATCACTCCTCTTGTAATTGCTCCTGTTATAACCCTGGTTGGATTAGCCTTGTTTGAAAGTGCTGCCAACTTGTCCAGTGGGAATTGGCCTATTGCAGTTGTGTAAGCAAACATAAAAATACTTAAGGGTAATAAATTCCAGACTTAAAACTCATTTCTTTTCAGAACTTTTGTTTTAATATTAGTATTCTCACTGTATATGACCAATGTCTCAATACCAATTGGTACTTACAAACCAAAAAAAGGCTGTAAAGTTACAAAAGTACCAGTTTTTAAGTTATTTCCAGTTAAGTTTTACATTTTTCTCAACATTTCCAATGTTTTAATTGATTTCTTTGATTAGGTTTTATTAGCACTAGTGATCATGTGGCTTTCTTGTTTTATTTTTACTTCTACAAATGTTTTATCAGCTTCTGATCCTGCAAGAACTGATTTGAAAGTCAATATTTTAAATGGTGCCCCATGGATAAGATTTCCATATCCTTGTGAGTAATACATTCAATAATTTATGTAATGTGGACTTAAATCAATTATTTTTACAGTTCAGTGGGGAATGCCAACTTTTAGCATAGCAGCAGCTCTGGGTATGTTGGGTGGTGTGTTGGCCACTGTTATAGAGTCTATTGGAGATTACTATGCATGTGCCAAGTTGTCTGAAGCACCCAAACCACCAATCCATGCAATCAATAGAGGAATGACTGTGGAAGGTGTGGGAACTGTGTTGGCTGGAGTGTGGGGAACTGGAAATGGCACAACTTCTTATGGAGAGAATATTGGAGTTATTGGAGTTACAAAAGTAATTTTTATTTTAAAAAATTTTTTTTTTGAAGAATGTTTTGAAAAAGGTTTAATTTTTAGGTTGGGAGTAGAAGAGTTGTGCAAACAGCTGCTGTGATTATGATGGTTTTTGGTCTGTTGTCCAAATTTGGAGCTCTGTTTGTTACTATTCCTGAACCACTGATTGGTGGAGTGTTTTTTGTTACATTCAGTATGATTACAGCCATTGGATTATCTCAGACTCAGTATGTCAATTTGAATTCAACAAGAAATCTGATGGTTTTGGGCTTTCCTATATTTTGTGGGTTAGCAATACCAAAATGGCTGTCGCAAAATAAAGGAGCAATCTCAACAGGTAAAAAAAAAAATGTTATTTCAATGGTATTTTGGATAAACATTTTTGTTGATTATATCGTGGATATGTGTTACTTAAATCAAAATCTTAAGTAACACATTCCGATGCAATTTCATCACGATTTGGAAGTTAAAATAGTGGCTGATCACGTAAATGGTGATTTAATTTCACCTTTAATTCCTATTTTTTACCTGTTGGCCATGAAGTTAATAACAAAGTGATTTATCAGATTTTTGACATAAATCATGTAATGATTATGTAACTAAAAGTCATTTATTTTCTTCTTAATTAGGTTACAAAGAAGTTGACAATGTATTTGAGGTTTTATTGAGTACCAGCATGTTTGTTGGGGGATTTATAGCTATAATTATGGACAATACCATTCCAGGTATGAATTTCTTTGGTGATTGAACACTTTTGTCAATTTAACTAATTGCTATTGTGTAAATACTCTGAATAGGAAATGATGAAGACAGAGGATTAATTAAATGGTCCCAAAGTCTCTCTGGAAATGAAGATTCTGAAAGATCTTTAAAGACTTACGATTTACCATGTGGAATGAAATGGATCAAAAGCTGGTCTTTTGCCAGATACATTCCAATTAGCCCTACTTTTGACAGTTCTCTGTTTACATGCAAAAAAAATACACGCATGTGATGCAATTTGTCAAACTAGATTGAATAATTTGTTGAACAAAGTGTTATAGTAATGAGATAGATGCTCAAATTGATTGTTCTTTATAAGAAATTTTAATTTTATGTAAATAAATGATTTAAGAGAAATAAATGAGTGCCACTTCGTCATAAAAAGTTTTATATCAAATTTGCAACATTTTGCGATTGGATATCAAAATCCAGTCAGTTTTGCTTTGAAAAAATCGAATTTACAAAAATTACAATAATTTTTTTTATAATACTTTATAGTATTAGAAAACAGAATTTATGTTTTATAACTTATAAATTCCATGTTAATTATAAATATAACTTCTAATTAACATGGAATTTATAAGTTACATGTCATAAGTTTGTTCTCCGCAAACACACTATTAGGTTGTTTTGTAATTTATCGCTTTATTGCGATTGGTTGATGTTTACTCCATTCCAACATGTGGTTGCTACTATTAGATAAATTGTAGCCAGAATTAGACCGACACCGAGGAGTAAGGAATATATTTTAGAAGCATAATTTTTTTTATTATATTTCATGGATAATCTTGTGATTGAAAAACAAGTGAGTAAACTAACCTAAACCAAGGAGTTGTAAGTATGACATTACTCTGACGTCACGGTGAAATGCCTGTATGCTTCCGGTCTCGAGTGCTTGCGCCTCCTTCTACTTACAACTCCTTGCCTAAACTTTGAGTGCAAATCATGTTATTATTTACCTTTCAGGACGACCAGCTGCAGAATAATTCACGTAATCATGAGGTTATAAACATTTTACTCAACTTTTTTTATTTTATAAGGTTACTGCATTGTTTGGGTTCTTTTTACTTAAGATTGAACTGTGACATTTGATTTTATTGTTCTTTAAATATCAAACTGAACTAGTACTTTTATTTAATTGATTATAATGATAATAGTAGCAGTTGAAAAGTAATAGAAAAATATTTAATTTGTTCCAGATGTGTATTTATAATGAGGATGGTGGGGGTGAAAGAAATAAACTTAAAAGTGAACTAATGTATGCCATTGATGATATACCCCCGTGGTATTTCACATTGATCTTGGGGTTCCAGGTAGAAATTTTTTTTTTTAAATTTAAATTACTCAATGACATTTAAATTCTTCGAACAGCATTTTTTAATGATGTTTAGCGGAACAGTGTCAATTCCCTATGTCTTAGCACCAGCTCTTTGTATTGGACCGGATGATCCAGCAAGAGCTCATATAATTTCAACAATAATTTTCGTGTCTGGAATAGTTACATTTTTGCAAAGCACTTTTGGAGTTAGGTAAATTGCTTTAAATTAAACGATTTTCTAATTTTTGAAAATTATTAATACATTATTAATACATTATTAATACATTATATTTAGATTACCAATAATTCAAGGTGGAACGTTTGCGTTTCTCATACCAACTTTTGCTATTTTGAGTTTACCCAAATGGAAATGTCCAGAAGGAATGTTTCAAGGTTAGAATGTAACTTTTTTATGTCGGTTGGGTATTTCTCCATATTTGTTGTTTCATAAAATAATAAATATAATTAGCTACTGTAATTATACTTCGACCTATTTAAATGTTGTTAACATGAATTACACAGTTGGAATCATTCATGAAATTGCGAATGTACTCTAAATTTAGTAATATGCAGATGTTATTCCGTATGGTGTTAAAATTTACTCAATTTTTGTAGTTATTGCGAGACTTTAACGCCTTGAAGTGAATTTTTTAGATAAAATTTTAAATTCAGATAACTACTGTTTATTATACATTATAAAATGATTTCCCAAGAATTTATTTATTCATGCAAATAATAAAATTGAGATCTTTGATCTTGGCAGTTAAAAATTTTATATCAAAAAGTAAATAAATTTTATATGATTGAGTAAATAGAAATTGCGATATTTATAACGTTTGTTTCTCTAAATTGTTCTCGTTTATAAAATTGGGTCATTGAACTACTTATGAGTCACTCTTGAAGACAAAAGTAATCAAGAAAGGTTATTGTATCGCTCTTATTTTTAATTAATTTTAATTAAATTTCAATTAAAAAAGTACAAATATAATAGGTTTTCAGTTATCTATCAAAGATTATAGTTTTATGTAACTTTCATTGAAAAATTTTTGAATTCAGTAGATATTTTTTCGTTATTAAAGATTCTAATGAAGGGAATGTAACAATATTTACACAAGAGGAAAGGGATACAGCATGGCATACACGCATCTGTGAATTGCAGGGAGCCATTATACTAGCTGGAGTGTTGGAAGTGATAATAGGAGCAACTGGGTTTATTGGTATAATCTTAAGATTCATCACTCCTTTGGTGATTGCTCCTGTGATAACTCTGGTTGGATTAGCCTTCTTTGAAAGTGCTGCCAACTTGGCCAGTGAGAACTGGACTGTTGCTGTTATGTAAGTAAACAAACTCTGATGAAAGAATTCAAAAGTAAAATTTCACTTCTTTTTTGCAGAACACTCATTTTAATAATAATCTTTTCTTTGTATTTGTCTAATGTTTCTATACCAGTTGGCACCTACTCACTAAAAACTGGCTGTAAATTAGCAAAAGTTCCAGCATTTAAATTATTTCCAGTTAGTATGGCTTTGTTTTCTTTTATTTCTTTTTTGAGATGATATTTTTACTTAAAGATTTTATTGGCAACTGTAATCATGTGGATTGCATGTTTTATTCTGACTTGCACAAATGTTTTATCAACAAATAATGCAGCTAGAACTGATTTGAAAATCAACATTATACAAGATGCTCCATGGATTAGATTTCCATACCCTTGTGAGTAATTTTTTAAAACAGTAATTTTTTTTAAAAAGATCTATTGAAATCAATTTTTTTTATAGTTCAATGGGGTATTCCAACTTTTAGCTTGGCTGCTGGTTTTGGCATGTTGGGTGGTGTGCTGGCCTCTATTATTGAATCTGTTGGTGATTATTTTGCATGTGCAAAGTTAGCTGAAGCACCACCACCACCAACACATGCTGTGAATAGAGGCATAACTGTTGAAGGTATAGGAACTATTTTAGCTGGTGTGTGGGGTACTGGGAATGGTACAACAACTTATTCAGACAGTATTGGAGTTATTGGAGTTACCAAAGTATGGTATTTGACAATTAGTTGTGGTATTGTTTTGAATTTTTGTGGTTTTAGGTTGGTAACAGAAGAGTATTGCAAGCTGCAGCTGTATTTATGATTATTTTTGGTCTGTTTTCCAAGTTTGGAGCTTTGTTTGTTACTATTCCTGAGCCATTGATTGGTGGAGTGTTTTTTATTTCATTCAGCATGATAACTGCTGTTGGATTATCTCAAATTCAGTATATCAATTTGAATTCAACAAGAAATCTCTTGGTTTTGGGGTTTCCTATGTTTTGTGGATTAGCTATTCCAAAGTGGTTCCAGCAAAACAAAGGAGTGATCTCAACAGGTAATTGTTTTAATGATGTCTTATTTGCAACAATGTACTTTTATTTCTTGAGAAAAATTAGTGACTTAACAAGAAATTTTTTCATCAATAGATATTTTAGATATTTTATTTATTTCAGGTTATACAGAAATTGATAATATATTTGAGGTTATATTGAGTACCAGCATGTTTGTTGGAGGATTGTTAGCCATTATTATGGATAATACCATTCCAAGTATGCATTTCAGTAGTGTTTTAATTGAGAATGAGATAAAGTGAGATTGGGTTCGAGAGTAAAAATCCATCGACAGTGTTTATATTTGTAAACACATTTTAAGTATCTGCACTGCTTTTGCAAAGTTACCAAGTTTTATTGCTAGAGGAATTAAAAATTTTAAGTTCACGAAGTTCATTCACTGAGGAAGGCAAGGCCAGGGGATAGTTTTAATGTTGGTACAATGTTGGTACAATTAGGTCAAGCACAGGCTGAAATGCTTTAGCACATTGCAGGAAAGCATATTATAGTCTTCTGCTGAGATTGAAAGAGGCAGAATTTTACATAATGACTCATAAAATAATTAATGAATGATGATGAAATTCATTAATAAAGTTTTAGGTCTTCATCTTTAACAGGAAAAAACTTTTAGCAATACCAGAAATCAGCTGTTTACATTTGTAAACACAGTTGCGCCAAAGTCAATCATTTTATCTAGATTGGAACACTACAGTTTATTATTATTATTTTTTTTAGTTTTTATATATTATTTATAATTTTTCTAATATAGGAAGTGTTGACGATAAAGTATTAACTAAATGGTCTCAAAGTCTCGCTGGAACTGAAGTTAATCAGAGATCTTTAAAAACTTACGATTTACCATGTGGAATGAAATGGATCAAAAGCTGGTCTTTTGCCAGATACATTCCTATTAGTCCTACTTTTGATACATCTTTGTTTTCATGTAAGAAAAGCACACATATGTGATCAAATTTCCCAAAATAATGTATTTGCTGAATAAAATTTTGACAGCAATGTGAAATTGATGTGCTACATGTTGTATAGAAAAAACTTAATTTTATATCAATGAGTAACGAAAAACAAATGTGAATATGATGGTTTATTTAAATTTAAAAATAGTTGAAAAGTTGTAGTTGGAAGAAAGGATGTGGAATTGAAAGAATGTTCCGGCTGTAACTTGTCATCATCAATTTTCCAAGAACATCTTTCAAAAGTTTGTATCAAGTTAGCTTGATACAAAATGTAATGGAATATTATGATTGAGTTTGTGGGCAAAAACCTGAACATAATTTGAAATTGTGTCAAGAAAAAACAATTTATAAAAGAAAAGTAGTTCATTAGCTTTTCTTCAAATTTCTGCCAACAGATGGCTGTTAAAGGTTTGGTTTCCAAGTTGGTTTTAGTTGTTGATATGACTTGTCAACAACTTTTCAGTGCTAATAACAGCAGCAGCTAAAATTAAATAGGGCTGCTGCTTTGACTATTCATAGATTTACTATTTTGCTACTTCAATATCCATGTATTGGGATTTTGTTTTTGGATTAGTATTTTCTTTAATTTTATACAAAGCCCTTCTTGTCTGGTTAGGTCTGTTTACTTTTAATGACTGATTTGATATTCACAGTTTTAATTATTGATATTAACAGAGTTAGAGTAAATTGATAGTATGAAATGATGACAGGAAATTAAGTCTCTGTGTAAATCTTTTGAGTTTTTAATGGAACCAATAATATCTTCAACATCGTCATCTTCCACAAAAGAAATAGAAATCTTATATTCAATTGATAATGCTCCACCATGGTATCTTACAATTCTTCTAGGCTTGCAAGTATATATTGAAAATGACACTTTTTACTTATAAATATTAATTACTTAATTATTAAATAGCATTTCTTGACAATGATTGGTGCTGCAGTTGCTGTTCCCTTTTTGCTAGCACCATCTTTGTGTATGGCTGCTGATTCTCCAGCTAGAGCAAACATCATCTCAACAATATTATTTGTGTCTGGAATAGTTACATTTTTACAAACAACATTTGGTGTAAGGTATTTAGCTCTTTTAATTAATACTATGTAGTTGATTTCTATTATTTTAAGATTACCAATTCTTCAAGGAGGAACTTTCACTTTATTAGTTCCAACTTTTGCAATTTTAAACTTGCCCCAGTGGAAATGCCCAAAAGGCATGATGGAATGTAATTGATTGATTTATCAAGAGATGTCTTTTGTTTAAATTAGATTTTTATTTCAAGCTTCCAATATCACATTATATTCCCATAGAGAAAGGGAGAATGCATGGAAAAGCCGAATAGCTGAAGTTCAAGGAGCTATTCTGTTAGCAGGTGTTTTTGAAATGCTTCTTGGAGCTACTGGAGTGATTGGGTTACTACTTAGGTTCATTACTCCTTTGGTCATTGCTCCTGTTATTGCTTTGGTTGGATTAGGCCTAGTTGAGAGTTCTGCAAATTTAATGAGTGGCAATTGGATAGTTGCCCTAGTGTAAGTGCAAGCTTATAAGAAATTCCAACACATAAACACTAATTCTGATTTGTAGAACAGCAGTTTTGATTGTGATATTTGCAGTGTACATGAAAAATGTACACATTCTAATGCCTGTTTACAAATCAAAAAGCTGCCAACTTAGAAAAGTTCCATTTTTTCAACTGTTTCCTGTAAGTCACAAACTTTCTATACATTTCAATATCTCATGCTTTCTAACTTCCAGGTTTTATTAACTCTTTTAATTATGTACATTATTTGTTTAATCCTTACCCAA
>JAQIXT010000853.1:0-23185 GCA_034700445.1 Stenotaenia linearis | reverse complement strand
TATCTGTGACCTGATTACAGTAGTCAGGTAATTTCCAAATAGGTCATTGACTTAATTTGAAATTCAATTAAATTAATTGTAGAAAACCCACCGCGTCTTAATCCTAGATAAATCCGTTTTTAATAACTGCAATTTGAATAAAATATTTAAGATAAATCCAGTAAGATTCCAAGGATTAGTATATTAAAAGAATAAAAAGAAGGAATGAAAAAGAAAAGAAAGAAAAAAAAGAAAAAAAATTATTAAAAAAAAGAAAGAAAAAGATTTAAATTGAGCAAATTCTGGAAGCCAACTTAGTAAACATGAGTATAATTTGCCTAGATGTAATTAGGGTGTCTGAAGTTTGGTATTAGCATTTTAGGATGTAACCGACAAATTTGGTCGATATAGATTTTCACAAACTTTAAGGATATCTTCGATGTTAATTGAATAGAAACAGAATTTTTCAAATTTTTATTTAGAAAATGTATGTTTAGTAGTTTATTCACATTGTCATTAAATTTAAGTTACTGATAAATTGTTGTGACAAATGTGATGTAAAATGATGAAACTGAATCTCGTATTTGACTTATTTTCCCTCAGATCGCATTTATTTTTACGATTCGTGCGGAGTCATCGTTGACATCTTGCAAACTCATCTGACACAATTACTTCTCCATCTTATTGCTTACAAGGATGATCCCTTGATTCATCTATCGCACGTTAAACAAATTTCATCCACTGACGTTTATCTAGCGCAGTACCAACCATACCCATTACCGAACTCGCACACCCCCACGTTCGCCTTGGCCGTTCTTCGATCATTACATTCGAAATGGAGAAAAACAAAATTCTATCTGAAATCTGGCAAAGCATTAGATACAAAAACTAGCATGATTGGAATTCGCTTGAAGCAACCTCATTTAAAATCGTCTACGGTCGACCGCTGGTGCGAAGATGAAATTTCACACGTAATGTTGTTAGTGACTCCGAAACCAGCAATTTTGATCCACAAACAATTACTCGTGGAGAATTTCTTTTTGGTCTGTGGTCCGGAATGGAATTCGTCGAGTAATTTGGTAATTGAGGACTTAAATATTTCCAATTATCATGTTTGTGCGCCTCAAGGTGATAGAGATGACTCCTACGAGCAGTTGCTGGACGCCATATTTTCGAGAGAAAAAAGAAGTGGACAGTTTTTGACACCTGAATCAGCCCTAGCGTCTTGGTTGCCATGGGAAAAAGTGGTTTTGAATGATGAAATTGAGGTCAATTCGTACGAAAAAAAATCAGTTGGACCGAAGTTGTGTTTTGATGACGTTTCTGGATGGGAAATAAAAGAGAAATTGAAAGTTGTAAAGGATGAATTTTAATGTTTGTTTACGTAGAGCTCGACTTTAAGAAATGCCAGCAGTAAAATTGGAAAATAAAGTGTCTATATATAGGAACAATTCAGTCAATTAATACAGGAAATTGTAAATTTTTAAGGCAAGGGTTAAATGTAAAGCTGTTAAACTTGGTTAAAAATTTTATTGTCTTTTTATGGCAGTTCGAATTGCTGAATCACTATTTTTAAGTCATTTTGATTATATAACGAGAATTTACTGATGCAATAATTACTTTTACAACGTAAGTTACTAAGTAATGTCTCTACGGTTGTAGAAAATGGTGAAATCTCTTTGAAAATTAATTGTGTAATTTCTACTTGATTTCGTATTTTTTATTTGCATTTTTGTATCTCTCAATCGAGATGACAATTTAATTACTTCCGCTTAATGAAAAGCATCGTACGAGTATCTGTGAGCCAACTGCAAGCAACTGATTGCGTCATAATGGGGACAAAGATCCGCGATCGGAATTTTTGTGCTCTGCACTTGAGTCCACCATTGATTACTCTAGGAGCAGCTTCGACGCCCGTATAATTATCCAGACATTTTTATTCTTTGTGGCGGCCTCTCACCTGATGGGAAGATGAATCGAGTGACAGAAAATCGGCGCCATATTGTCAGCCTTGATTTTTGAAAATTTCAAAATTGCTGACAAAATTGTTAACAAAACTCTTCATTGACCCTCCTTATACAAACAAACGTCCCACGCAATCCTTCGAAAACACTTAGGTCGGTGTTCCCTACTCAGAACATTCCATCGTCGAGTGAGTCATTGAGTTGATGACTAACGATTTCTTATTGCGTGAAGATAGGTCCCGCAAGCCTTGGACCAACCCAGACTGCCTGGCCCCTATTGATAGGAAAAAAGAACTGGTTTTTGAGATAATTGTTTCTTGTTGTTGTCAATGAATTTTGAGTTTTTCCCAGGTGAAAATTATCAAACTGGACTGCCAATAGGTAGAATTAATGTTCTTATTGATAAGATTAAATTGTTTTTGGGAATTTACTTTTTTGTGGCTTTAAAATAAATTATATATTTATATATAATTAAATATTTATGTTTTGCTGTAGTAAATAATGTCAACTTTAAAGTTATATTGGATTGTAAATCTTTTTTTTGTGTTTGGAGAAAAAATTGAATTGAATTTGTGAGATTTACTTTTTTTATAGTTGTTGAATTTTTTATTTTTATTGATGAAATAGACAAAAAAATGTGAAAGTTTGAAGTAGAAATTTTGTTTGATTTTTGTACAATAAGAGGGAGGATGACTACAGAATTGCGTAATATTTTTATTGCTGTTTTATTGCATTTTGTAGTAGAGATTTATTTTTTGCTTGTATTTTAAAATTTATTGTCTTTTATGATAGCAAAAAAAAGTTTAGTGATAAATTTCTGAATATTTGTAAGTACAGTCGTGGTCAAACAAAATGTCACGCGTTACCATTGGTAGCCAATGGTCAATTGAGAAGATTTTTTTGACCACGACTGTACGTGTATTATAACGAACTCGAAGGAACCATCAAAATGTGTTCGTAATATTGAGAATTTGTAATATTGCGATTGATAAAAAAAAGAATTAAATCTTTATTTTTATTCGATTTTATTCGAAAAAAAAAATTAATAATTTGCATTTAAACCTTAAAGTTAAAACTCTAGAAGTAAGTTAGAAGTAAGTAAAGGGATTAACAACAAGGTAGTTTAAAATTACATCGAAAATGTTTTATGATGACATTTTTTTACTCCCAAGTTTCTATGACTTTTAAAACGTATTTTTATTGAAATCTAAGATTCACTTTGATTGATTAACACAAAGTATTAAAACATCATGAACAATTTAATACTGAATAAAGCCGTTAAACTTGCCAATTTAGACCGGAAATTAGTCTTAAAACGAGAGAAATGTGACTCTTGGAAAATGAAATATGTTTGTAATAATGAATAATTCACAATAGCGAAAATTCGTTATATCTGAACTTTTTTAAAAACACTGAACAGATGTGAATTCAACCAAACTATTAAGACAATTCTTTACAACGCGAAATTCCTAGTAGGCGAGTTCGTAATAACAAGGTTCGTCCTGAGTAGTCTATGACCTGCCTTGGAGAGATGTGCGTACGTGAGAAATATCATGTACTACGTTTTTCAGTTGAAAATTGAACAAAAATGTTGAACAACTAACAAACCGCTACTTCAATCGAATAAAAACAAAGATTTTAATGTTTATTTGCGTAACTAACCCTTTGATGTCAATGCCAGACTGACCAAGGCCCTGTCCCTGACCAAGTGATGGAGGAACCACAAACTTTAAAGGGTGAATTAAATTGTAAATCTTTTAAGAGAATTTTACGCAATAAGTGAGGAAACTCGATCAAATTACGATACAAAACGATTAATTCATAAGGAAACCTACTTGAGACCTCAAATCCGGTCTTGTTTAAGGTCTTTTGTTCGCATTCAATAAGTATTTTCACGGCACATTAGCGAAAACTGCAAGTCACTCGCTATAATACAATAAGAGAAAAAGAGCGATTACGTTGCCCCTTAGGTGATTTCGGTTGGCTTTTGCCACACAACACGTTTTTATTTTGACCGTCCACCTGTCATCAAATCATAATTAGGGCGGATTGGAATTCAAGGTGATATCAAGGACACCAATAATAACTGCATTATAAACAAGACATATTTTAATAATTTTATAAATACAGCAAATAAATAAGGAAAATATAATTTCATATATATAATATTTATAGTTTTGAACATTTACAAATAATTATATTAATAAAAGAAATATGGCACAAAAATTTTTCCCAAAAATATTTGGAATTTTTGCCTGTCATTTTTTATCTTAATAACAATATAAAAAATCCAATTTCTTTTCTTTCTTTCTATTTTTTGTAACATTTTTGTTGTTTTTGTTTTATCTTTCTTTTAAGGCTTCAATTTGGCCTTTTAATAAAATTATCTGCGACAATAAGACAACAAAAACACGTATACTGATGCGCTAAACTTTGAGATTCTGTGTTGGAATCTGATGAGAATCTTTTTGAAACATAATAAAACATAAACAAAGAGAGCTCATCGAATGAAACCCGTAGAAAGAACGTTGAGAATCCATTAATCATCAATCCCGACCGTATAGCCGATTAACTTGCTCGTAGATATCGTCATCGTCAGTCACGAGTAACGCTTGTGCACATTTTTTGAACGTTTCGGATGTAAAACAATTGGACCTAAAACAACAACAAAAATTATATTTCCTAAAGATATTCAAACAAAGCTAACTTTTAACTTGTTGTAGAACAACGCGAGCGGTTAAACATTTAACAATTGAGAAATTAGGTTAATTTATTTCAAATGTTTTCTTAGAATTCTTTATACTAAGATTCGTTTAAATTTAACTACCAATTGATTCGTTAAGCTTGAATGAAAATTTAAGTAGCAATCACAAAGTGTGAATGAGAATAAAACAGTTAATAATTAAGAGTATACGCCATACCTGCACATAGCTCGTACTTCTGAATCTCTGTACATATTGTAACAATCCTCGCAAAGGCGATCAAGTCTGGAAAAAGCGGCTATGTCGTAGTCGCCGTAGCAACCCAAAGTGTTAAAGCTGCGTTTGTTGATGCGGTGAACTTCGTCCAAATTCAGGTCGTGATTTTTTAAACTCCGCGCACTCACTAGACACGTTGATGTTACGATGGCTGCCAGAACAACGAATACCCGGAAGAACAAAGTATGGTTCATCTGGAGAAAGTGTGACAGGTGTGAATGAGTGACAGGTGAACTGATGACAGACTAATGGGGGATTGTGTTAAATAATGGACTAAAAATAGATTACTGCAGTTAAAGGATTAACAACAGTTAGGGTCAGCATTCCAAAAGTTGATTTACAGGTTGGGTAAACTTGACACAAATTTTCACGGTTTCGAGGGGAAAACAAACTTACTTACGTCTTTTAAGGTTTTTGGTTCCGTTTTGAAATTTTGTAAGAGGAATTTGAATTTGAACAAATAGGAGATGAGAAAAGGGATTAAGGGATATAGTTAAAATAAATATAGAAAATCCAACGGGAAATTACAAGTTGGATATGTTGAAATTTAGTGAGTTAAGATGGTAGCAAGAGAGTAAAAACTAAAATAACAATTTTTTACAGTGGGAAACGTTTTTCTCTTTTTTTTTCTTTTTTCCTTTTTTTTTTTTTTTGTAAAAATGAGAAAAATAATAAAACCTTGAATTATTTGATTGAGAAATTTGAGAAAATAAAGATTTTAAAAATTAAGTTGTAAGATGTTATAATAGTGAATGAAATCTCAATTCAAAAAGAACAAAAAAGTAAATAAATAAAATAAGAGATGAAAAAAATAGGAAAACGAGAAAAATGGACTTTTGGAAACAGGATGCAGTAATTTGAGTTGAAAATTATCAGTTATATGAACAAACATCCCAAAAATAGAAAAAGGAAAAATAAAAAAATATATAAATAACAGAAAACAAAGATCATATGCCTCACCTCAATTTTTAAAAAACCTAAAAGCTTCAATTTGTACAATATGAAGTCCCTGACCAAAGTACAGCTAGTATAATAGGTCAGTGTTGTGCTGTGAAAACCGACTGCTGCCTTGGACAAGGCCTCTTTTATATCTCGCGGTCTCCATTGATGAAACCGCTAACGTGGAGATCTACCCCTCCTCCACTCTTTTCGTAACGAAAAAAAAAATAGTATCGTAAAAAGAAAAAAAATTCCCACTCTCATTGCGACCCAGAGGGCTAGTATTGACCGCTTAGCCAATAAGAATATAGTACGGCCTAAGAAGTGATCCAATCGGGTAAGCCGTGTACGTCATGTCAATTCCAGTGGCCGTAATTAAATGTGACGTCACACTAGACGTAAAAGTCGCGCCATTTTAGGGCGGGATGGGCGCTTTCCGAGAGCGGTCAACTTTAAAATTTTATCTGACGTCTTCTTAATGTGGCTTTTGTTTTCAGTTCGTAGTATTAAAAGAAACAAACAAACTGTGCGAGTTTTAAATACGAATTCTGACGAAAGATGCACTTTGCTGGAATTTTGTTGAAATGTGCGGTTAGACTGCTATTAGACGATCTGGCGAATCAGTTCTCGGAATTACCTTCGGGAGGTGGAGATGGGTGGCAGGTTTGGATGTCATCCAACCCTACGAGCCGACGTATCGAGGTCAAAATGTTTGTTACAAGGAGGGTCAATCAACTAGACTCGTATTGTTGCGTCATACAAATGCAGTATTGCATCATGAAACACGCGGAAATTGGAGCTCGTCAATGTGTTTCTTTCTTTTTTTAATTGTTAAGTTGGCGCGTTTTTTATTAGATACAAAGAAAAGATTCAAGGTTCCGAGGAGGGGTTGTGAATTCATGTCAGGTGAGTCATGGAAACACCTGTTGCTATTATGAGGTATCCCATTAAGAGATAGCTATTTATTTTTTTAATATTATTTTTATTTTTTATTTTTTGAAGTTGAATAATGAAAAAATAGTATGAGGAGAGCAAAATTGGTAGGGTAAGAGTTAAATGGGTGAGGAAAGCAGTTGGGAGTTAAGTCAATCAGAAGAATGAAATTGCTACCACATGGCCCTCTAGGCCGTAATTACAACGCCAACTCATTACTAGATGAAGAAATTGTAATAAATGAGAAAAGTTAGTAAAATCAACTGCTTTGATCAGGGAATGTGTCCTTTGGCTCGGGCTTCTGTCAAAAAGTTTCAAAATTCGTCCACTTTTTTTCTCGCAATAGTACAGTGTCGAAAGTCGGCTATCAGTTGTAAAATAGCGAGTTTAAGGCCGAGTTTCGCCCTTCTCAATCAATAAACAAGGTTTTTTGAATGTTTATTCTATTCACGAATTGACATAAGAGCTTAAAATGGATTTCGTGATTTTTTTGGTAAATTGGTTGATACTTTGACAGCGTTTAATTAAAGTAGCAACGTTTGATGTGGTTATGCGATGTTTGGTAAATCCAAACTTGCATGAAATAGAACATGTGCATTCAGTTATTCAAGAATTTGATAATTTGGATATTTATGTAATTAAAGAGGTTGTAAATAAACCAATTAAACTATAAATAAAGACTGTGCAAAAAAGTGGATATTAAGAATAAATATTATAGTAAAAAACTCATATTTGTCATTAATTTTATATTTTCGTTTAATTGATCATAATTCAATATTTATGGCAAACTACGCTATAAAATTTCAATGCCAGTGGTTAATTTTAGAATTTAATATTTTCTCAAAATTTTTTTCTCTTTTTTTTCTTCTTATATTAACTAATGGAACAAACTCTTTTGATTCGAACTGATCATCTATTGGAGATTTTTTATTTTTACGAAGTGTTGATCATATGTTTTAATAGCTAACATATTGTTTATTAAGTTACCCATTGGATGATTAATTGAGCTGTTTTGGATCTCTAATTAACTCAGTTTAGTTGAAAGTTTGTGGTTCATTGATTATCACAGCAAGACACCTAATTGTTATCCTCGTTTAATTCGTATAATCCTTTGAACTACATAAAAAAAAAACCCACTCCTACATTTTATCGTGAATAACTTATAGTATTAAGCTACTTATATGCAAACGTCCCTCATTAATTCGTTGCCTAGCAACTTTATATCAATGCAATACCAGAAAAAGATTATGTTTTACTTGAATTAGTCCTAGTTCTAGCGGATATTAATCAGTTTATTTGCTAATAACAAGCTTGTTGTGCAAAGAATCTACTCGATTAATTCCCCTTACTTAAGCAAATAATCAAACTCATTCATTCTTATTTACTCATTGTGACGTAAGTTGCTTCAGGGAATCTCCATTCGGAAAGCGATGCGTAGGATTTCCCGCTATGTTTAAGACTTCACGCTATGTTACGATTGTGTGGGTGTAGGAACTTGTCATGGATATTTGCTTTCTTAGCGGTTCAAAGTAAGAGTAAATAATTTACTGGAAACTAGGGGAGAAGCTGAGTTTTCTCGGAAGTGTAATTTGAGATTCTCTTGAGGAATTTATGATGACAAAGATTTGAAAATTGCAAAATTATGTGTAATTAACTGGAAGTTAACTGGAAGTTAAATCTAATTATCAGAGACAATGTTAAAAGTTTTTTTTAAAAAACAATTGTGAAAAAGAGCATGTCAATTGGCAAAAATTGTAGAAGGGCACCTGTATTGCAGATAAGCTAACTTGCATCATAAATCAAAAAAGGACTAGAGCAAGGCAAGCCAGTAATTATCACTTGAATGTAGCAACGACTAAAATTCAATTTGAGAAGAAGCTGAGTTTTCAACACTAATTAATGAAGGGATTTAATTGTCGGAAGTTTTTAATTAATTTCGTTTGTTACGTTTAATTTTTTTAAATAAAGTTCTGCCCAGATTCTAGAAACAACATGCATAGTGTAATGGAAATGGCGCCCTGTTACCCTAGGGGGTCTTTTTAAATAAAATGACAAGAAATAATTATTGCAAAGTGTCGCTAAATAGAAAAACCTTGAAAATTATGACAGGAATTGTTTAAAAGTGAAATTATGCTTGAAAAACAATAGGCAAAAAGAAAAATAACAAAGAATAGCAGAGAGTGATGAATTGTTTGTTTGGTTTGTTAGTACAGTTAAAGAAAACAGTTTACCTCGAATGTCGTTGGTGCGGTTGATGGAACTCGTGGAGTGACCAATTGGCACAAAAGTTAGTGAAGTACGTGCTTGTACGCTCGTTGATATACGCGCCTGGGTTGCTATGTTTTTATAGTGGCTTTGCACGAGCCCGCGTGACGTCACTAGTAACACGCGAGCCGAACGCGCCGACTTAATTAGCCAATCGGAGGGTCTCGAGTTTCTACAAATCTTCCTAATTACGCCAGATTGAAATTGCTACTGCTTACTTATTTCAATCAAAAGTTGAGCAACTTTTTAAGGCCCGACTTTGCACATTGCTAATTACAGATGACTGACCAGCTTCCAGCCTCCGCAATTTTCGATTTAACTAAAGAGAGCCGTATGTCAATCAGGCACGTGTAGATTTCCACCCATAATTTGGTAAAGTAATGAATGATTAATGAAAAAAACAAGTTTTGAAATAGCTCGCAAAATATTCTTGATGAATATAACTTCAGTTTTGTTTTGCACTTGCCTCTGCTCACTTTCGACTTCCTATACAGGGCAAAAGTCTTTGATGGGTGTGTTTGGTTTTAGAAATTAGAAAACTAATTGCACAATTGATATGAAGTTTTCGCCTGTGCAGTAATAATTGAATCGATTAATATAAGGAAATGTCAACTTAGATTAAGTGCTCTTCGTGGCTAGCCAATGACAAATTTGTAGAAATGATAACTTTGTTGATCTGGAATGACAGACAGATGTAATGTCAATAAATTTTGCTGCCACGGCAAGCGTCTAAAAGTGTAAATATTACTCAATAGCTCTTGAAACGACAACTCGAGTTTAATTGGCAAAATTTAAGTTTATTTTGTTTTTCTCAAAATCAAGTATAATTTGAAATTGAAGTTCTACTATACACTGTACTAGAATTTAAATTATTTTAAAATTTGGAATTGTCATAAAAGATCAAAACTTTTGTGAATTTAAATGAAGTGTCAAAAAGAGAAAACATACAATAAAACCTTAAACCTAACACTGAGCACATAAAAATTAAATCATTGTGGAAAGTTGGCCTAAAACAAAACTTATTAAGTCTTATAACTTATAAATTCTATATTCATTATAAATCTTACTTATAATTAACATGGAATTTATAGCATAAAAGTCATTTTTCTTAAACTCCGTTTCTTTAACTTACTGTTTATTTCAGCAATTCAAGTTATCAATTATCCATTTATACAGTCGTAATCACCAACAATATATTATTTTCTTTGTTTCTTTGTTCACTTTTTTTTTTTTTTTTTTCTGTTTTAATTAGTTTTTTGAGGATTAAAATGGGATAAAATAAACCCATCAAATGTCGTCCTAAAAATAAGGTTGGGCGTGATTGTGGACGATTGTTGACACTAATTTTTAATGCTACCATGAGTAATATATTAGTTGCTTTGTTTCAAATTCGTCTGAGCCGGCATATTGTCTGAGGAATTGCGAAATACCATTCTTTGAAATTGCACAAACGAAATGAGATCTCACAATCTAAGTATGTAATATCAATAGTCACTTCTCTAAAGTTGCACATTAGTTGAGAGCCGGAAGAAGCGATTATTTATTTATCCCGCGAAGTAAAATATCGCAATTAGGTGATAAGGGTTTACAACTGTTTTGCAGTCATTTAGAAAAACATTGTGGAGTTGACAGCAAAAGAAAAGAAAAGAAGGTCACAAGGTTACATTTGCAGTTATTTCGCCTTCGTAAGTAATCTATCTAAGATCTTAAACAAATCATCCAAAAAAATATATCTTTTTTAAAATGTCGATTAAAATCTATCGCCACAAAGCATCACGTTACATTTTCTTCTTTGAACAAGATAAGCAATTAAGATTATCGGGTGATCGCAGAGATGAAATGAAGTGATAAAAGATTGCTTGGTTGATTTACATTGCAAGGCGGAAGTAGCGTAAATGCTCATAATACGGAAGAATTGAACACGAAGTTATTTCAAGATAGTATGAGTAGGAAATACTTGAAATAAAAACAAGGAAGACAATTTAATTCATTCAATAGGCCTACACGCTATATAAAGAAACATTACATAAAACTAAATTGTTTAAGTTGTGTAGGCTTTTTTTTTGTTGAAAATAATTGTGGCAAAATTAAAAGACCTTCCAGTCCTCGACCTTCACGCTTGAGAGCGTTTCAAAGTTGAAGAAAAAATGTTTTTCCTAAAAAATTATTCCCTCTAAAATGTAAAATTATAGACATTAAGTTCGATTTTAAATTTAATTTGTATATTTATTGCAAATGACATACAAATTCCCTGCTCTTAAAGTCGTGTTTTACAAACTGACTCTGTTGTAGAAAATGAATATTTATAGTACGGCTTATCCTTAGCGCAACATACGGCCAAGAGCATTTAATTGTGACTTTAAACTTTCACACTAGAGTACACTATATTCCACTGCCTAGTTCATTTATATTTATTCGAGAGACTCTAAAGAAATAGCTCAGATTAGCTGTGAGACAAACTTCTAGTAGGAGCAACTGCTCCTATTTTATCCTTTCCTGCTTGTTTTTGTTTTCTTTTAATTCCATTCTTTTCACTGCTGTCTGTTTTTTTTTTACTTGGGAGACAAACATGTCTCCAAAGAAAAGGAATTAAAGACAAAAACAAATGTTACTTTTATTTATTGCTTTTCTTTCTTATTGATTGTGACGCTCGTCTTCCGAATTTAACTGTAATTTCAAAATCTGGAGACTGTCTGGAGACCACACCTCATCCGAATACATCAACGCTGATCTATCGCGAGTGATGTACACTGATGAAGAATGTTATATGCAAAACAATAATAATAATAAAAATGTTTTTATTATTATTTTTTCTGTAGTTAGCAATTGCAAGAAAACTGGAAAGAAAAGAAAAAGAAAAAGAAAAAGGGGGAAAAATTACAATCTTATTGTCTGTTGTTCTCAGCGTTTTAATGGATTTTTTGTCAAAATTCACTAAAATAAATGAAATTTGATAGAAAACAGGAGGTTTTCCCTTTTAAAACGGAGATCGCAGATTGATTGTGAAAACCAGACTTTAATAATTTCCGAGTAAAAATCAGCTTTACTTTCAAGGAATAAAACAGTATAAAGCTGTGGTCTGCTCCCTGCGCACAACTTTTAGTTCTAATTATAAAGTAGATTTCATTAACGGTTAATTTGATTCTAACTTAGTACTTTGTCAGCCACTAGTCACGTGTCATTTTTAACAAAGTCCAGAAAGTCTCAATGATCCTTTATTGTCAAAGTCAGTATCTCCTCTCCTACATCTGGAAGCGATCTTCAGATCACTGACCCATGCATATCACTCGAGCAAGAAAACAACACAATATTTATTTTTAAAAAAGAAAATGAGAATTTGTTCTAATGTAGACAATTTTATTTGTCAAACACCATTTTTGATACACTTATTGCAGTTTTATCTTTAATTATCTTAAGTATTATTATTATTATTAAGTTTTACCTTTGGCTAAAAGTAATCACAGATTTTATGCATAAGAAGTTAAAAAATTGAAGTCGAAACAAACTTATGGAATTCGAAATTAGAAAATTGTAGATTCCAGCGTATACAAAATTTAAGTTTTTGCAGGATTGTAAACATGTTACAAAAATCTTTATACAATAAAAAAAAGATCCACAAAGTATTGGAAAAATGTTTCGGTCTTATATGACCTTTGCAAAGAAGATTTTCATATCAAAAGTTATAATGATATGCTTTAACTGTACTGAATTAAACAAAGTAAAGGCAGAACAGTGTGTCATCATTCTAAAAAATTTACGCTAACATTTAATCAAAACCTACAGAATGAAAAATTCTCTTTAAAAAAACCAGCGTTATCAAAATATGATTATAGAAACTCAGAAAATGTATTGGAATGCAGAAAATGTACAAATTCATATAAACAGTTTCAAAAAAATTGTTTAGTTTAAATTCAATTTGGAAGTTGAAAGCTTTATGCTAAAATTTCTTCAGTTGCTTCGTATTCGCAAGCTCCAGTAACAGTTGGGGTGGAAGAACGACTTCGATTTGGTGTAGTGGAGCGACTTCGATTCCACTTTTCCTTTGGTTGGTCGCGCCCAAAACCTTCGTCGTAGTTTCCACGCGTTAAATACAGTTGTTTGTAGTGAGGAAGGCAGTAGAAGGTTCCATCACTAACAGAGCAGTTATCAAGTCTAAAATAAAATTTAAAAAATTTTTAATTTATTAAAAATCAAGGGAAAAACATAAAATAATTTACCTTAAAGGTCCCGAGCAATGCCAACACTTGAAACAAGATTTATGTATGCGTTGGTTGTTGACTTCCATTTTTTCCATGGCGTACAAGCGCTTATTACAGATAGAACACTGGTCATATTGTTGCTGCTCCTTAAAAACAAAAAAAAAGAATTTAAATTTATTTGACATTACTCATTTGGGGGAAAAAAGCAATTAATGATGTAAGAAGTAAATTTATTTATGCAATCGTTACTAAAATTGGAGCTTTTAATCTCTTGATTAAATAAAAAGATTTGTGGTGAGACAAGTTTTGCAGAGCTAAAAATAATTTAAGTTCCTTTTTTTATGGAACATTTATTTCTGAGGAAGAGGGACAGCTAATCTCTTTAGCTCATCCTGCTAACATTTTTTTCTTCTAAGAAATGGAATTTAATGGAAAATTAAAGCCTAATTGTAGATTGTTACAAAATCATATCAAATAAGAATGGGGAAAAATAAAATTTAGCTGATAATACTTACTGATTGTCGATGTTAAACCCTTCAAATAACTTTTAACATCAGTTGCAACATTCCATTTTTGCTGTTTATTTAACTATGGTATTATAATTATACAGTTTTCATCCAAACTTGATAAAATTAAAAAATCAACTTTCTATAGAACACACATTAAGCCCACAAATATAATTCATTTACTGTCTAATATTATTAGTTTTAAAACTGTATAAAAAAGATTATTAAAATTTGCTGAAATCCACAATTACGGTACCATTATAAAATATCCTAGCAAATAAAACATTAATACCCAAATTACGAAGCGTTTTATCCTTAAAAATAAAATAAGAATAGAAAAAGGAAATTAATAAAATTTTGTACAAAATAAGACTTTAAGTAAACTAGGGATTGGAAAACGTATAAAATAACATGAAGTAGGTTTTGATTTCATTAGTTCTTTTAAATATTTTTACTGGCTATATAATAATAGATTTTAGAAATAATAATAATAATAATAATAAAAATAAGAAAATAAGAAAAAAATTGTAGTCTTCAATCCGAGTTGACCAGTCGTCGATTAGAAATTCCAGATAAATTGATCCAAAAATGACAGACATCAGAACCAAGTCGAAGAGGGCTTCCGAATGGGGATGATGTGGTGGTGACGTAATTACTAAAATTTACAGAAAGATGGAAACGCACAATCACCACCGAGATATAACCGTACAAACAACTTCATGCATAATTATTCTAATTTCAAACTTAATTTACGTTGTGCTTTTAATATTTATGATTATGACATTATTAATCAAGCAAACAACCATGCTCCAGTTTTATGTTTTTGTGAAACCAAAAAAATATTGTTACAATTGTTACGTCACCACCACAAAGCCAGGCAAAAGTGGGCTAAATTTAAGCATGCTGCAAAAAGGAAGGTGTTAAAAAGCAAAAATAAAAAATGCCGGTGGAATATCAACTATTTATTGCGCCTATTTTTGTGGGGTTAATAACTCACCATAGTTCGTTATTCTGTTATTAGCAAACACATAATTATACTAAATTCCGCTTTTTTGTGTGTAAAATTATAGCACAGTTTGTACAAAAAAGAAAAATTGATCAGAGTGCACAAACTGGGTTATAGGATTACGCAAAAATTAAAACCACTTTTGACAATTTTCTAACGTTAGTAAACTTAACAGATCTATTGTAATTCTGACAGTTTAAAGAATTTTTCAACTCACCACAAAACGATTGACTTTAGGGGATTTAGGCTTTGTATTGGCACGTTCCGTTTCCTCGCGCAATGCCTCGAACTTTGCTTTGAGATTCTTAGTCGTATCGATAGACGGTTGGCCGTTTTCATAATCTAAAGACTTTGTGTACTCGTCTTCTTCTTCATCATCCTCGTTGGCCCAGTTCTCAAATTTGGCGCGGAGATTTCGCGTTTTTGCCGCTTCTATGAGAGCCACGTCTTCAATTTTGTCCGAAGAGCGAATAACATTCGGGTCCCTGTCGGGTTCAGGGGAACTTTCGCGCTCGTCATCGTATACGGCAGTATATTCCCTCGGAGGCGTGATGCGTTTCAATGGTTTCGGCCCTTGCGGCACATAGTCCTCTCCTCGTTGGGTTTCGAGTTCGCGGAATTTATTGAGCATCTTACTAGCCGTATCTGTGACGATTTCCTGTTCGTGGTCGCAGCAGCGCACCACGTTCGGATCGCGTTCGACTTCTGTGTCCGATTCATCCTGCTGAGGTTGAGGATCGCGGGGTGGTGTCATTGCAAAGCGTTTGCGCTCAGCTTGCTGAGACCCATCTTGAAAATTCTCGAAGAATTTGAATTTTTCGTGCAAGTTTGTCGAATCGACCAAAATTTCCTCCTTCTGAATAGTTGATTTAACGATTTCGGTATCTGCTGGAATCGCCTGGTCTCGAATTGAACGTTTACTATTGGTGCGCTCGAGACTGGGAGATTTGTTGAAAACAACAGCAGTTCCGGATTTGCTCACGGTTTCGTCAATCTTTTTGAAGAGGTTTCGTGCTTCATTCATACCTATTTAAAATTTTCAAAAATTTTATATATTTATAATTATTTTTAATCAATTTCATCTTGTACTAACTAGAATCGCGAAAAACACTTAGATCCTCTTCCTTTTCCTTGTTGAAATGGTCGAGCTTTTCCTGTTCGCTCTCGTTGAGAACTTCGCCACGTTCCCATTTTTCAGCAATCGATTTGATTTCTCCAATTTCGTTATTACGCGAAACCTCTTTCGCAGGACTGCGGTCCGTGTCTTGTATCGCGGTCTCATAAAGCGCTCTAATATTCCCTTTAGACTGCAATAAAAGTAAATTACGTAACTCACCAAATTATCAAAATAATAATCTGATAATAAGATATAATTTACTACCTCGTAACTCATCTGATAGCATCATCAAACAATCCATAATTTAAAACAATTTTTCTTAAATTTCCAAAATAAAAATAATACCTGGCTTTGTCTCAACATATTCAATTCTTCTTTAGTTTCTCGAGTTCGTTCTTCATCCCAAGCTTTCTCAGGCCCATTTTCCCACTGATATTTCAGATCGTTCATGCCGCTGAAAGACATCTGCAAATAAAATAATTTAACGTAAGATATTTTTCCCCAAAAACCAATAAGATTAAAAGTGAAAAAGTAAACTTTTTTACTTTCTATCTAGAATTGGGCAATGTTACTTTAACTTACATCTTCACTCTCATCCTGTTTGCAAGCATATAACTTTGGAATTGAAAAAAAAATTCAAAGGAAATTAAATTAAGACACGATCTAACTGTTAAATTCTACGAGGGAATTGAATTTTTTTCTTTTCAAAAATGTCACATTTCATTTTATATTTCACCTTTTCCTTCTTCCTAGTTTCTTTAATCACATCAGGATCAGTAGTCTCATTGTCGTCAGACTCGGAGTCTTCATAGTGGCCATTTTCAGTGTCGCCAACTTGAAACCTTTAAAATAAAAGAAAATTATTTAAAATGTTAGTAAACAGGATTTAAAGTAACCGGAAATGAGAAAATTCAAAAAAATCTTACTTCGCCATTTTATTGAGAATACTCTCTGATCGTTTTACAGAAACTTGACCAGCGCCTTTTTCCAAATCTCCGTCTAGTTCGTCTTCTGCTGATTCGAATCTACTTTTAATGTTCTTCAAACTGGGTATTTCTTCTAGGCCGTAATCAGGTTTATCAGAAGCTGCAAAGAGTATTGAAAGCAAAAATGAAATTCGTTTCTTGTTGAAAGGGAAATTGGAATCTAATGTATTGCACATATGCAATTAAAAGCATCGACTTTTAACACTATGGAATTATTGATGAGTCAAACACTCCGTCAAACATCTGGGCCAGGTGACAGATGATCAACACACTGTATACATAAACGAAACATGAAATTCCTCACGCTTGAAAAAATCTTCTTTATTTATTATAATTATTTTACTTTTTTTTGCATTTTTAAAAATTGTTTGTAAACTTTTGCCTTGCCATACGTCATCCTCCGTTACACTCGAAAAGACTTAAATTGTAATCTTATAATTAAACCAGCCAGGAGTTAAAATACACAAATAATCACCTGATTTAATTAGATATCATTACTTCCTGTTCCTTATATCATTATTTAAAAAAAAAAAAATTATTTATAAACAGAAAAATATAATTTTTTCATCAGAATATTTTCATTTCTAATTTAAAATTGCCTTTTCACCTTTGCTCTTAAGAAAAGGATATGAACGGTAAGAATAAACCACACCTGTGTATTCCCCTCAAATCCCCTATCAAGTTCAAATTTCCAAACTGACTCATACAAGGGCTGAATAAAGGCCTAATTTCCAGCTGACATAGGCAAAAAGACATTTCTGCAGCAGAGTTGAATCATTAGCGTTTTTTTAAAATTTCCTCTTCGAAAAAGGGAACATTTACTTTGTACTCGGCAACAGAAAGAAATTTTTTACATTCGGTTTTGAAAATGGGAAAAAAGCATTGAAATGAATATTAGCCAGACCATACGGTGAAAATTCTACTGACTTACTTTCAGTTAATTCTTCCTCTCCTGAATAGGCACTCACATCCATACCCTCATCCATGTAGAAATGAAAATATCCTGCACTATGATGTGACAAACCAGAGCGGAGAAAAAAGCCGGTTACACCAACTCAAATATAATGACAAAATGAGTTAAACCCAACGCAGTGGCGACCTCCAACGACTGTACTCGCACGAAGGGCTGGGCCTGGAGGTGCAACTCGCCCTCTATGAAATTTCTTAGTAAGAAAATGGGGGCTGATGACTCATTCGAAGGACACGTGATAAAAGAATCAATAAATCTCTTTAAGAAGATAACAAATGCAGAAAAAAACGAATTTGGAGAAGAAAAAAAAAGGCAAGATGTAGGAAATATATTAAAAAGGCTTGGTTTGGAAGATAAATAGAGTGAGAAAATGGATGGAAATTAGGACAACTAAATATTAGGGTTAAAGATTAGAAGGGACTTAGTCAATAATGGTCTAATTCGTTTGTGTTATTTTTTGTTGTTGGTTTGTTTCTTTATTTTTTACGAAAAGCAGTCAGGATGTTTAAAATAAATATTAACCCCAATATCCTTCCCGGAAAGTCAAAGTTGAAAAAAGGGGTGAGGGCCAAGTTTAAGGGGTTAAAAGTTAAAGATCTTTTAAGTTGATTCATATGTTTAGACTATGAGATAGAAATTCTGTATTTTTTTACTCTTCCTTTTTTGTGCATTTGCTATTTATTTACTTTTTACTTTATAAATTCCAGCTGAACCCATTCTTGGAAATTGGCCAAAAATATTACACAAACCCAGCTCTTTCTTCTGAATGTTTTGTGTCAATAAACATCCAGTATATCGGATTTACATCACCAGCAAGGAAAGTCACTGTTTTTGCCGTTACCTATTTCCCGAACATACTCATTCTACTTCCGGTTTCTCCGGAATCCCAGGAGAGGGCGCACCTGCTAGAGCCGATCAGTTAGGCACGATCTCTGGAGTCGATCGGTTCGAGGGTAACGCATCTTGGTAAGTACAATTTGCGCTTAAATTTGAAAAAGTTTAAAAAATAATTTTAAAAAATTAGAACAACCTAACGCAAACATAAAGTCTGAGTTTGTTGTTGGTATGAATACAGAAGTATTTTCGATTCAATTATCAAAAAGCGAGATGGAACACGATTATTCGTTGTTGGGGGATTTGGTCGGTGACCACGTGGACCCCACCACGCCGGCACTGTCATTGGAAAGGACAGACGCCGCGTTATTGGAAATAAGAAAAGAGATTGAAACTGCAGCAGACGACCGTATAAAAGCAGCTTTATTGGAATTTGAGAAAAAATTCCAGGCTAAATGTGTGGCCACGCAGCAAAATGCGCAGCCTCAGTCTGTGGTCCCAGTCGCTTCGACGTCTGGGTTGGGGAAAAAAGTAGGAAAGAAAGCCCCTGCGAAACCAAAAAAGGCGGTTGGTGTGTCGCAAAATCTGTCGGAGTCGGATAGCGACCCCGAGCCGTCTCCCCACGCTTCGGACGAGGAAGTGGAAGAAGAGTCGGACGTAGAAATTCTGGCACCGTTGGCGAAAGAAGAAAGTCGCCTCTACGGACCGGAATTGCCGGAAAAATTGAAGGATACGATTTACACGTCGTTGTTTGATCTTGACAAAGGAAGTCGGAAGGATCATGTAGCGGCGATAAAGTTACCGAAAAACGCTCAATTTTTAAAAGCAACAGATCTGGAAACTGTACTATGGACGGACATTGCTTTAGAGGTGCAAAAGAAGGACAAGGCCTTAAAGCGTATTCAGGCAATTGCGCTAAAAGCAATTGCGCCAATGGCGAACGCTTTGGTTTATTTGAATGAAATTGGCGATTCAAAGAACAAGGAAATAAAGGCTGTAGCGGCTGGACTTACGAATTCGATCATTGCGATCGGTGATGTGAATCTATTGCTGGCTAGAAGAAGACGTTTGGAATTGAGAAGGGAGATTAACCCTAAATTTCGAACCCTTTGCGATACGCACGAAGTCTATCCTGACTCGTTATTTGGCCCTAATCTCGCTGCAGATGTGGAGCAGTGTGGAAAATTGAATAAACTCACACATAAACCGAGCTATCCACAGCATAAGAAGAAGAAGCGGTACAACCCGTATCAACAGCAGCAAAGGCGTACGGGGTATGGAGCGAAACCTGCGGCTGATTTTACGCAAGGGCAAGGTTTATATGGCAAAAAATTGGAAAAATTAGTTGCTAATGAAAACATATTTGTTTACAGGCAACGCCAGGAACCTCTACAAAAAGAAATAGTGATTGAAGAGGCAGTAGACGTGTTACGAGAACAGGAAGACGTTTACGTAAGCGGCGAAATTTTGTCTTTCACGCCGGGAAATTTAGCGGTTCATTTAATTAATTGGCAAAAAATCACAAACGATGTAGAAATTTTAACTATTGTACGATTTGGTATTAAAATTGATTGGCAATTTGAAATTCCGGATGTGCTTGAAACGAACAAACAATATAAATTTAAGAAAAATGACGAGCAGGCAATGGAGGCCGAAATTCGCGCTTTATTGGAGATGCGTGTGGTTTCGGAGGTTCCTTCTGACTCCGGCGGGATATTAAGCCCAATTTTCCCAGTACCCAAACCTGACGGGTCGGTGAGGATAATTTTAAATTTAAAAAAGTTAAACGATTTTGTGGAATATTGCCATTTTAAAATGGTAACACTGAAGGACGCGATTGCTTTAATGACGCGTAATTGCTGGATGTTCAAAATAGATTTGAAGTCCGCATACTACGTTGTGGCGGTAGATAAAAATTTTAAAAAATATCTCCGTTTTCAATGGGGTGATAAAGTATATGAATATAATGTAATGCCAAACGGATTGGCATCGGCGCCACGAATTTTCACAAAACTGATGAAACCAGTCTTTGCAACTTTACGCGCGAGAGGTTTGTCAACCGCGCCGTATCTTGATGATAGTGTGTATTTTTGTAGGTCATTGACCAAGGCAAAAGTTGATAGAACGCAGGCTGTCCATTTGATGCAAAGTTTAGGTTTCCCTTTGAATTGGGAAAAATCCGATTTGACTCCGACTCAAAGAATTGAATTTTTAGGCATTGAATTAGACTCGCGCATGATGACTGTAAAACTCCCATTGAGAAAACAAGAAAAAATTAAAAATTTAATAAACTTTTTATTCAGTGAAGAAAAAATAAAAATACGAAGTTTGGCGAAATTAGTCGGTTTACTGGTAGCGGGAGAAATAGCTTTACATAGTTCATACTGGTTTATTAAACCTTTGGAGGTCTATAAGACCCAGATTTTAAAAGAGAAACGGGGTCGTTATGATGCTCTAATGAATTTGACGGCAGACATGAAAGAGGAAATGCAATATTGGTTATGTCCTCGTGCATTTGTGGCACGACAATTAGAGGTTGAAACGAATGTTACAAACGAGATTTTCACAGACGCGTCAGATTTGGGCTGGGGCGCGAAGTTTGAATCGCGAAAGATTAATGGCCGATGGGCTGATAATGAAAGGATTTGGCACATAAATGTTAAGGAAGCTATGGCTGTGCTGTTTGCTTGCAAAATTTTTGCGTCGGAATTTACTGCAAATAAAATAACGGTTTGGAGCGATAGTCAGGTAGTCGTGGCTCTGTTTCGAAATGCGGGCAGTACGACGTTATCTCTGCATTGGATTGGGAGAAAAGTTTGGAGTTTATTAGACGATTTAGGTAAAACGATTTTAGTGCGACATATTCCGGGAAAATTAAACGTTGAGGCGGATTTTCTCTCCCGGAACTTCAGGAAAGATGATGGAGAGTGGAGTTTAGATCAGGAATGCTTTGCTCGTCTGGTTCAGGTGTTTGATAAACCAAAAATAGATTTATTTGCTTCTCGCCTCAATACAAAATTGGACCGCTATTTTTCCTGGGGCCCAGAACCTTCAGCTGAAGGTTATGATGCTTTTGCTGAGTTTTGGGGAAAAACTTATGCCTATATTTTTCCCCCTTTTAGCTTGGTTTCGAAGATTTTAATGAAAATCAAACGGGACAGGGCCCAGGTACTGATGGTAGCTCCTTTCTGGCCAACGCAACCATGGTTCCAGGAGTGGCTACGTATGTGTGTGAGTCTTCCAGTGGTGTTCTCCGCCAGGGGACGCCTCAGATTGGAACACAATCTCACAATAAAACATCGCTTGAACGACGATCTGCGGCTGATTGGATCACGATTGTCAGGGGACAGCTTGAAAAGCAAGGCTTTTCAAAAGACGTTACCGAAATCTACGCTGCTGGGTGGAGACCAGGAACGGTCTCGTCATACGCAACAGGAGTTGCGCGCTGGACGACTTTTTGTAGTGAATGGTCGAATATTGACGCCACTCCGCTGGTAAAAGTTGCAGCGTTTGTGGAAAAATTATTTAGTCAGGGATTATCTTACAACTCGATTGTGTCCACTTTGGCGGCCAATGTCGCGGCAAAAAAGATCGCATCTGAAGTACGGGAATCAGAAGTGATTGTCCGCATGCTAAAAGGAATTTTTAATTTAAGACCAGCAATACCGCGATATACTCATATTTGGGATGTATCGAAAGTGTTAAATTATTTGAGGCAATGGTGGCCTCTGGCAGATTTAAAGTGGCAATTATTGCAGAAAAAACTTTTAATGTTACTCGCGCTCTGTACGGCGCAGCGTTTGGCCACTTTGCAAACGCTTAAAAACCCCGAAATGACGGTGACGGATGATTTGGTCACATGGATCCCACAAAGTCTACAAAAAACGTCGCGTCCAGGAAAGTTAACGGTGGTACAGGTGGCCCGTTACCGAGAGGATGACCGGGTGTGTCCAGTTCTGACCTTAAGGGAATTTCTAACAAAGACAGCAGGAGTACGCAAGCATGAGTCTTTATTTCTAACCCAAACGCCGCCAAATGGACCTCCAACGGTCGACACTCTAAGACGATGGGTCAAGGACGTTTTGAATTTGGCGGGCGTCGATCTAAGCGCCTTTTCTGCGCATTCAACGAGGTCAGCGGCAACCAGTGCAGCCTCGCAATCTGTTGCCCTACAAGCGGTTTTAAAGGCTGCGGGGTGGGCAACAGAGAAAAACTTTGCAAAATTTTATAAAAAACCGATTGTACGGCCCGATGAGTTCCAGCGGGCCATTTTGCAACATAATAATAATTAATAAAAATTAGAAACAAATTGAAAGAATGACTTTATTGATTTTACAAAAAAAAAAAAAAAAAACTATGGATATGAGGAAAAAATTTATTTGGCTCTAAAGTCTCCTGGGATTCCGGAGAAACCGGAAGTAGAATGTAAACTCAGACGAATGAAGCGGAGTTTACGTAGCGAATGACGTAGGAGTGTCATTCTACGAAGGTTTCGGAGGAATTACAGGA
>JAQIXT010000852.1:0-23204 GCA_034700445.1 Stenotaenia linearis | reverse complement strand
TTTATCTAACTTTCAGTAAAAATATTTATTCCCCCCCCCCAAAAAAAAAAAAACAAAAAAAAAAAAACATACCTTCACCACCATGGGCTCCCACTTTTTCTACTACCAAAAAAAATTAAATTTTTGATTTAAGATTTAAATTTTAAATTTTTGTATTTTTGCGCCATTTATAGCGCCTCCTATGGTCGTCTGCTTCCATAAACGCTGATTGCATCACCGCTAAATGTCATTACATGTTTTAGCAAATGTTTAGGCACAAGCCAGGCTTTTCCGAATTCGGACGCGTGTAATTTATTTAATTCGTATTTATTGTACTTATAAATTGTAGAATAAGTTGGAATGGTAGTTGGCAGGACGGTCGTTGGAAGAAACACGTCGAATGAACATCCGAGAAGCAATGCATTAAACAGGGGGACACTTGCTAGAATACCAAACATCAGAATTATGGCTGTGAATAGAAAAGTAGTTACGATACATTCACTAGACGGAGGTAAATAAAATTAAATTATGACTTTGTAAGCGTATTTTATTTTAATACGATTAACAGATATTGGAGCTGTTGGCGGTGAAATCGTTAACGAAGTCGTGGCCTCATCACAGCAGTCTAGTCCAGCTATATTGCAAAGGGTGCTTGTTCAAACGGGGATTATTCAAGCCTTACTTAAATTAGTCTGCAAATATCAGTTCCAAGATGAGGACAGTCAAAATAAATTATTTGAAAGTAATTATGTACAAACTGTTTTGAAGTTTAGTTTTTTAATTGAAGTATAATTTTGATGTACGTATTAATAATTTCAAGTTTTTTTGTGCATTTCAGTTATGGATGATTATTTTAATGGGAAAAAGGTGCATTATTTTATATTTTAAAGCAAAATTTTTGCGTAAATAGTTTCGAATTTTTAATTTATTTAGCCAAGAAGTGAAGAGGTTGAGGCAAATGTTTCCCTCAGTATTAAACTTCAACAGTATTTTGAAAAAGCCATAAAAACAGCCAAAAGTGGAATTGAAAATGGAAACTCTACATTGTTATTGAATCCAACTATTATGTTAAAGTAATTTATTACATTTATTTTGTTTTCTAATTTTATTTAATTTTTTTTAAAATTCAATTTTTATATCTAGTGAGTTTTTTGGCAGTCTTGACAGTTCTGTGATATTATTGAAAACTCCTAAATACTGTGAAATATTTTCGAATATAAAAAAAATTGGCAAAGGAGGTGGGGGAAGAGTTTATGAGGTAAGAATTTTTCTGCTGTAAAACCATCTTTCCGGTAATTTTTGTAACTTATTTACAATTAGTTTTTTGATGTGCATGATATATATTTTATGTATTTAAATGTTTCAGGGAAAGCATAAAGTTGATCAGTGCTACTACGCTATAAAGATCATTCCGTTGCCTGTGCAAGAAAAGTGGGAAGAGGTTAGCAAAATAAAATTGAAAGTTCTTTTTTTAAAAGTCTAATGTAATTTTTATGGTTTTAGGCATTGAAAGAAGCTGTGTATTTAGCAAAATTGGACCATTCTAACGTTGTAACGTATAAAACAGCATGGATTGATCATTGTACAGATAAAGGTACATAAATATACTTTTCTTCTGTGTTGATTAGGTTTGATTTTTTTTTAAATAGATTGTTTAGGTTCTTCTGAAAGTAGTCCCGTTTCAAACGCGAACGAATTATCCGGGTAAAAGTGTGACAATAGAGATTTAGCAGAGCCAAAGTTCTAACTTGTAAAATTCCATGTTAACTACACGTTAAACTTGTAGTTAACATGGAATTTTATTAGTTACACATCATTGTTTTACTAAATCTCTTTAATGAAATTTATAATTTACTCATTGATTTTTCTTTACAGTGTAAAAAGTACAAATGCTGATTGCTGTGAGACAAATTTAAATGATATAACTTTTAAGTCAGAATGTTCAGACCTCAGTGTTGTATTTGAGAAATCCGAATCCATCGATGTGCCATCTGCTTCATCCAAACAATCACGATCTGAGTGGCAACTCGAACGTTTCATGGAATCTTCAAGGAAACTCCTTCGGAGCACATCGTACGAAGAACCAAAACTGAGATCAGCAGTTGTCAAGTATAAACACAATTTCGGTCATCAAGGTCAAGGCGATGGAGCAAATTTTGTAAGAGGAGATTTTCTCAAACCTCCCTGTGATCCGGTATATGCTAAAACATTTTTTTACAAAATTTTTTCAAGTTAGGGACAAAAGTAACTTTTCAGTGCCAAACGGTTTTAATAATCCAGATGGAATTATGTTCTTCCACCCTAAAAGATCTCTTAGACAAGCGAGTTGAATCACTGACTTCAAATGGTAATATTCATAGTTATGACTTACAAGTATAATTTTAAAAATATCGTGTTTATGCTTTTAGATGAAGAAAATAAACCAGATGCATTTACTTTGGTAGATGAAACAAAAATGTTAGAAATTTTACGATTCGCATTAGAGGGAATACAATACTGCCATGACGCGCAATTTATTCATCGTGATTTAAAGGTGAGAAAGTATATTTTTAGTAACGATTAATGTAATTAATTTAATTTTAAATTGAAAATACTATTAGCCGAGCAATATTTTCATCGATAAAAACGGAAAAGTAAAAATAGGAGATTTTGGATTAGCCACTACAAAGTTGTTGAATGAAGAATCTCCAAATAATACTAGCTGTCAAACGGAATATACTTCAAACATTGGTACAAGACCTTACGCAGCACCTGAACAGCTCAATGGGACAAAATACAACTACAAAGTGAGTTTTATTTCTTACAAATTATTTTTTACTGAATCAGATATTTTCTTTTGAATGAAGGTAGATATGTATAGCTTAGGAATTATAATAATTGAGTTGTTTCATCCTTTCACCACTGGAATGGAGAGGGTAATCACTTTTAAATCGTTTAAAGATGGCATAGCTCCAGAAAAGTTTCAAAAAAGATGGCCAAAGCAGGTAATGTTAAGTTTTATTCAGTTATATTAATAAAACTTAATTCTGCTGTCTGGGTTCGTTAGGCGTCATTGATTCTCAAATTATTGTCTGATGATCCAAGCAAAAGACCAGATGCAAGGGAAATATTGCGCTCAGATCTATTTCATCAAAGTACAAGTGATTCTCAATTTTCACTGCCAAAAATCATAATAACTCAGCACAACGACATTGATGATATGGACTTTGAAAGCCTTAAATTATACGCAAAAAATCTGGAGAAGGAGAATTGTTCTTTGAAACAACGAGTTTTTGAACTTGAACATACCGTGAAGCATATTATTATACAATAAAGTATTTTTTAGTCTTTTAATAACAGTTGTCTGTTACAAGAAATTTGTCAATTCTTATAAATCATTACAAACCGACATCAAAATTACGATTTCCAGCCCTCATTGATTCAGCGAACTTCTTTTGATTTTCAATATCAAGTAATTCTTTAACCGATGGGTAGGCTTCCATACTTTTAACCCACTTTCGAAGGTTTGGGAATCTAGCGTTTGGGAGCAAATCGTCAAAGGAGAACCCTTGTCCTAACAAGGATTCCCCAACTAAGAACATTTCGAACCAGGGCCAAATCATTAGATCCAACATCATGGGCTTGTCTCCTATTTAAAAAATATATTATATATTTTTATAAAATATTCGATGTTACTCTTTATTGTGAAGTTGTTACCTCCAAAAAATGTGCTTCGACGCGATGTCAATTCCTGTTCAAAAACTTCTAAACATGACATCACTTCTTGAATTGCTTCTTTGGCTTCTTCAGGTTTATAAATTGCTCTTCCCCAATTGTCAGAAGCTTTAGAAAACTTCGAAATTAAGCACTTATCTGTTGCTTTTTGGTAAGGGTCTTCAGGATGCAACTTTGCGTTCGGATAAAAGTCGTCAACATAATCGGCAATTATTAAAGATTCAAAAACCGTTTTGCCATTTTGCTCCAAGACAGGTACTTTGCCCTCAGGAAATCGTTTTAAATACCATTCAGGCTTATCGCTCAAATTGATATTCACGGTTTCATAGCTATTTAATGTTGCAAAATAAACACTCTGAATTAACTTCGTTTTATCTTTAATATTACGTGATATTTTTGTTGGCAAGTACGAGGCGAACTCTTTTCACGTAAGGACAGAATCGCATTCCGTACAGACGAAGTGTGTCCTTTTTTATAGGTGGACACACTGAACCTGGAAAAAAATAACGTATGAACAAAAAATAAATATGTTTTTCGTGCGGTAAATCAAAAATAGCAAGAAGATACCTTTTGCTAATGCTTTTTGAGACATTTGAGGCCGAGGCGATATCCAAAATCGAATGTTCCTTGAAAGATGTTGCTGACAAAAACTTCCTCTTTGAAGTGAGTTAAAACCTGCACATATATCACATGATATTTAAAATAACGGAATGCATTTTTTATTTACATAAAATATCATGTTCTTATCATAATATGATAAGAAGTAACAAGGCGCCATACTGTGAATCACAAGTTGTGATATTAGTGGACAAAGTACAGAATTTCTCATATTGTATGGATCGTGGCATAATATTATGATCGTGGTAAAGGTAAAACATGACACCGAGACAAGGTTTATTGCTTCAGAGCTAGACTAGTTTCAGATAGGAAAGCAAAAAGATGTAATTGTTATCAAATTTTAGCTGGAAAGATAACTTACATAAACAACTGAACAATAAGAATGATTTCATTTATTTATTTTTTTTAATTTTATTTTTTTTATATATTTCTTTCAATTTTTATTGTTTTTTTAATTTTTAAAAATTTAAAATTTTTTTTTTTTAAATTTCTAATTTTTAAATTAAATAGATTTTTTATGTTCTTGTTTTCTCTTTGTTTTCTTTAATTTTTTTTTATTATTTTAATTTTCTTTAATTTCTTAATTTTTTAAATTTTTTAAATTTTTTAAATTTGTTTTAAAAATTTTTTTGTTTGTTCTGTTGTTTTATTTTAATTACATTTTTCTTTCTTTTTTTTTAATAATTTTTTTTTCGGCACGCCGAGCACCAAACTCAGCAAGTGGCAAAACGTTTTCAATGGAAGCGCCTAAGAAAATCCACGCTACGTGGTAGTCTTCCGTACTAAGTTCTCACCCGGTCGGCTACAAATGATATTTTCCGAATTTGATCCTTTTCGGTCTGACTCCTCCTACGCGCAGATGAGCCCAATTTGACGTAAGCTTAGAGTAGATGTAAACAACTCCAAAAATATGAAATTATCCAAGCATTTAAAATAAAAAAAACCGTAATTAAGTTAAATCTTAAATGATAATGTCAGAATTATCCACAAGAAAAGCAAGTTTTACAAGTAAACCGAAATAAGATTGAATCAAAAATATCTTCTTGAAACAAGGTGAGTTGATTCTTAGAAATCGCAATAGACACATCGCATGTTTCTACCCAGCAATTTTTTTTTAGCGTATCCTTTTTTTCTACTTAATCAAAAGAAAACGCGATTAATAAGTGCTAATCATTAAAAATGTTATTAAACCTGCATAACGTTTTTGATAATCGCGTTTTCGGCTGAATTTCAGAATACACAATATCCTACGTGATCGATTTTGACAAAGGGCAATAACCGAGCTATGCAAAACAATTTATGTAGAAATAAACTAACCAAGCAGTCTTCATTAATAATCAGGATATTGTCTAATGTGGTCTAATCATTTGGATTTTTATTTTTCCAGATTACAATGAAAATGATTTGATATCAAGAAGTAATGGAACATTCAATTTGTTTATTGGATGCTAACGTACAAACACTTCTGGACATACAAGTTCATCCTCTCGTTCGAACGATTAATTTACACGGCAATGTTATCCGACGAATTCAAAATCTTTCTTCTTTGCACAATCTACGACATTTGGATCTGTCGGCTAATAGGATTACAACAATTGAAGGCCTAGAAAGTTTATTAATGCTGAGAACCTTAAATTTATCGTACAATTTCATCCAGAATGTAGATGGCTTGAAAAGTCTCAGGTATTTGGCATGCAGTAATTAATCCTGATCGTAGTGAGTATTTTTACAAAATTTTTGTTCACAGGTGTTTAGTTACAATTAATTTATCCTACAATCGAATTACCGATGTAAACGGATTTCGTGAAATTGGTGGCCCAAAATATCAATTGCAACAAATTTCTTTACACGGAAATTGCATTCAGTCAACTTCTCACGTGATTCAGTGCCTTCGTGCTTGTACCACTCTTTGCGAATTAATTTTGAAGCACGAAAACAGTGGGAATCCATTATGCGATACCCCCGGTAAATGTAACTTGCAAATACACCTGATAAACTTTCACTTGTAAACAAATTAAAATTATCCAAAGGGTATCGCCAAACGATTCTTAATGGCCTTCCTTGGTTGCGGGTATTGGATGGCTGCGATCGTAGTGGTCGGTCCGTACCTTTATGTGAAGAGGCGATGCAAGGACCTATTGCAGGTATAACGAATGCAGACTGAATAATAAAATTTCCTCATGTTTGAAATTCCAAATGTAGATATTGATCCGTATCTTGACTACCTTGTACCTTCCACTGATGCAAAAATTGATGGTCCAAATTCAGTAAACAACAACGATGCCCATTCTCCGAAATTGGAGGATTCTTTAGACAGATATTGCTTGAGAAATATCGCGCAAAATTCTGCTAACCACTCATCTCTCATAGAGGAAGAAGATATAGATGTTGCCTCTAAGGTACAACTGTATAAATCACAATGTTGTGAATGGATTTTTATGTTTCTTATATTTAAAAGGATTTACACAATTTTCATGATCTCGAATTTCGACCTGCAAGTGTAGGCCGGAGGACAGCGAGCTTAAAACGCAACAGACATCTTTCTCGAAGTTCACCTGCCTTGGAGTCGGTTCGAGATGGATTTTCGGCTACTTCAACGCGACTTACAGTATCAACAGTCATGGACTATTCCACTATTCAGCGCTATGATCATATTTCATCGCTGCAGAGACATCCAATGATGAGCAAAACGTCGGAAAGCACTCAGTCTTCTTCCTCGTCGTCGGATGAAAAGAACCAACAGCCTACTCGTCGAAGTACGCCGAACTTGCGCATGAAGCGTCGTGTGAGCAGAAGGGGTAAAGCAATTTATTTGAAAGAAAATATAAATTTAATTAATTGATTTAATTGTTGGCATGCGAAGGAAATTTTTTTTCAGACGTTGCCTATGAAAGTGATAGTACAACAGATTTAACCGAAGGAGGAGAAAATTACCGAATTAGTAGAAGTTCATTGCCGCGATCAATTCGTCAACGGCGTAAAAGCAGCAAAGGATCCAAGAGAAATTTTCGATCAACTTCGGCTATACCTCATGAACCGAATGATTCTTCAGATAATCCAGGACAAGAAGTAGCTATTCAACGAGCACTCATAAGTCCCCACCATTTGACCCGAAAAGATGAAGATCCGACTACCATTTTAATATGTCGTAAATTTAGTCAGGTATTATTAATTATAAGAAATTTTGTTTATTTACTCTGAAAATTGCATCGACTGATTATTGTTTCAGTCCTTGATGAAAGAACTGGACGTTGAAAGAGAATTGCGATGGCGTGCAGAACAAGCTGCCAACAAATTATCAGAACAAATACAGCAATTACAGAATTATAGAGGATATCGTAGGTTTTATGTATTTGTAAATTATGTTTGATACATTTTAATTTCTTGTATTTCAGCTTTCAGTGAGCAGAATCTTCAAGAAACTGCTCTTGTTGTAACAGATCGCTTAAAGCAAGCACTTATGCACGAGAGGGATGTGCGAGCCAGACTACAAACTGAATTTGATATGGTTAAGGTATTAGAGAGATCTATACGTATTTATGGCTGCATATTGATTAATTTGGGTTATTTTTTAATTGTAGGACAAAAATAAAGAGCTCAGTCAACGTTTACAAGAAGCCGAAGCTGTTGAAGAAGACTTGAGGCATACTCAACGTGCAATGGAAACATCAGTGACTAAACTGGAAGCTGAGAAAATGAAACACCATTCTCAGCAAGCTCGTTTAGCACAAGAAGCGCAGTTGAAAGCTTCAGCTCTTGCTCAGGAGGTTGAGCATCTTAAAACTTCAATAAGAGCTCTCAAAGCACAAGTTCACCAGTTGCAGAATTTATTAGCTGCACGGGAACAAGAACACAGGTAACTACCAAAGCGACAGAAGTTAAACGCAAAACGCCCGCAGTTATGAATTAAATTCCAGACAAGAAATGGAAAGCCGACTCTCGTCAGGAAAGAAAGATATTCAAGAAGCAGTGGCCAAAGAAATCGGAAAGGAGAAGTCGAGATATGAAATGGAACTTAATCAGCAGCAGGAGAGGTAATTTGATGAGCGCTGCAACTACTATATTTATATCGCAATCGCATAACAACTGTTTTATCTTAAACGCAGTTAAATTTAGTTTAATGAATTTTTAAAAATGTTTCTAGAGTTGAGCAATTGCAACGTAAGTATCTTGAATTGGAAGATGAGTTTCAAGTGGCTATCCACGTTGAAGTGACTCGCTATAAAGAGGTGAAGGCAGTTGAATTTGAATTTATAAATTAATTATACTTATATAAATGTTTTTACTAGTTAACCGCTGTTTACTTACAACTGCAAGAAGCTTATGTCGCCGTTAGTGAAGAATTAGCTAAACGCAAACAATCTAAAGCACACGATAAAGAAAGAGAATCCGCAGCTGTTATGATGGATTTAACAGCGGTCAGTTATTGTTTATTTAATTAAAATTAAATGGTTTTTACAGTGATTTTTGTAAATCACAGATGGTAAAAGAACAAAAAGCAAAAATAACAGAATTGGTGAAGTCTAAACAAGATTCCGAAATGAATGTTAAGGTATACATTATTGACATTATAATTCATTGTGAATCAATTATATTCTTCTATTAGTCACTCGAAACTCAAGTATTAGACTTCCAACGTTGCAATATGATGTTGGATATGTTAAACAAGGAGAAGAGTAAATTAGAATCTCAAGTCCTTGCTCAGGAAGTAGTGATTGAAAGCTTGAGATCCGAAAAGAAATCCAGAAATCATGATGGAAACCACCATCAAGGTATTTGACTTTGAAATTGTCAAGGAAAAATTTTAAAATTAATGTTTTAGGTCACGATCGTGGCAAAGTGGAAGGGAAAATTGAAGAATGCAGTGTTGAAATAAGCATGCTGAAAAAACAAATAGAAGTAAAACTTAAATGCCACGATTGAATTTTTGAAAATGATTAAAATTTATTTCTAATTATTTCTAATTGCCAGAGGGAGGTTGAAACTATCCGAGCAAAAAATAAATTGATTGATGACCAAAGTGAAACTATAAGAAAATTAAAAGATGTTTGTGCAATGCCATTTTATCTAATCTTTTCTTTTTTAATTACAATTATCTTTTTACAGAGCCTTCAAGGTAAGGAAAAGGAAATATTGCAAGCCAAAGATACGGTTGGTGAAGAACAACGAGCTACTGAAGATCAATTAGCAGTGCAAATAGCTATAAATCACGAATTGCAACAGGCAGTTGAATCCATATCTAAACGAAAAGATGAACTTAAACAGCAGCTGACTGATCAACAAATGCAAGTGAATGAGTATAAAAAAGAGCAAAAGTAGGTTGCGTATTTTAAAAAAAATTAATTTTGCAGTTTTTTTGAAAATGTTTTTATTTTTTATTTGTAGTTCAATGAGTACAAAATGGAAAGAAAAGGCGGAGATGATTAGTCGTTTGGAAGTACAGGTCAGACAAATGAAAGAATCGTGGGAAGCAAAAGAGCACAAACTGCAAGAAGAACGTGATCGTGCAATTCAATCTGCAAGAGTTGCAATGGAAAAACTGTGCAAACGAGATGAAACCTTTTATAAAGAATTGGATGAACAAAGAAAAAAATATGAAGAAAAATTGGCTAACATAATGGCGGAGAAGCATCAGGAAGTTTCTAGAGCTTATCAAAAAGTATGCAAAAATTTAGCAACAAAATTTACTTTTAGAGGACAGGAAATTTTTTCTTCTTCTTCTTTTGGGAGGGGAGGGGAAGTACATCGTTTCGGTACTGGGTTTAATAAATAGAAGGGTTGCAGCGATTAATTGAATAAATTTGATAAATGATGTTTTTCTTTTTTAAATTTCTACTTAGATCGAAAAGTCTGATGAAGATATGCGCCGAGTATTACAAGAAACGGCTACAATGAAGAAAGCTATGGACGAAAAAGTTCATAAATTGACCGGCGCACTCTCTGAAATGCAGCAGAATTTAGTTATTAGGTAAGGATTATTTTTAAAACGGAAGTTTGGAAAGTAATTATCATTATTTTTCAAATAATAGAAGAGCAAGAATAAATGCAGGCACTCCATGACAAAACATTGTACTTTGAAGGAATGGATATTTTTAAACACACAAAGACCAACTTTTTTGTTCGTTTGCAACAGTGGTAAATTTAGTTTATAACCGAACTTCTACTTCCCAATTGAATATGAAATATTTGTATTCCTTGTATAATACTTATAACTTCAAGGCCTAGTTAGAGATGCTATCTAGTCAATTATATAATAGAACGTGAATCATTACATTAGCAACAATTTTTACAATTTTTAAATAATACATAAATATACTGTGATTGTAATTTTTTTAAAGATTTGTGGTTAACATAATTTTTTTAATATTTCCGGTAAGGAAAGTGCAGCTTCATTCTAGTATTGTGTTTAGACAAAAGTAAATTTTCCAATAATTGATCTTAAAACATTTGTCTTGGTAGATGTTTACGATTTTCTCATGCGATTGTAATTCGCTTTTAGTGATATAGAGCGTTATCAACATTTAGTGGTAACTTTACATCTTAGAATGAAGTACAGGTAATGTTTTGTCGACTAACCTTATCCCTAATGTAAAGCGTTGATTATTTTTGCAATCTTATAGTAAGGATTTGAAAATTTTGGAGAACAAATCTAAGGCGTATGTAAACATAATACTTTTGGTATTATTATTGTTGTTTTTATTAATTTTAATTTATAATTGCATTTATTTATATGTTATGACTAAAATTTGACACATATCACCTATTTAGGAATCAAGGACTCAAATTATTTTAATTGTGTTTAATGTGTTTAATTAAATTGTAAAAAATCATGACACAAATACTAAAAATGGAATTGAAACTTTTTATTTCAGAGCAATACAATACTAATAATTTTTTGCAATTCTTTTTTTATTTGCTCAATTTCAGAGATTACTATAAAGATGAAAAGTGACCGATGATCAATAAGTTTAAAATGAGATTAGAGTTGAGTAGTTGTTTACATTTTTTTTCCGTTAATTAAATGTAAATTAACGGAAAAAATTGTTGATATATTTTTCGTTATTGTTTTTATAATGTATTAATTTTATTAAGTCAAATGTACAGTTTTTTTTTATCTTTTCAAATTTTTAGTACATACTTTTCAATTTTATATTTTCTGAATTTGTTTTCTGAATTTTTTTACATGAAAGTGAAATAAATTTTGTTTATCGTAACGATTTGTTGTATTTATCAATGATACCATTGGTATTTATTTATAAAAGCAAATAATAGAGTTTGCGGAGAATAAAACTTATGTCTTATAACTTATAAATTCCATATTAATTATAAATCTAACTTATATTTAACATGGAATTTATAAGTTATAAGACACAAGTTTCGTTCTTCGTAAACTCTAATTATTGAAATTAATTAATTAATTATTAATCAACTTATAAAAAAATTTTATATCAAAATAATCCAATTCCTGTATCACCTTTGGAACAGGTTGTGGTTACGAAAAAAAAAAAAACGAGAAAAAAAAACAAAAAAAACTGAAGCCTGGGGAAGGGCCGAAATGTAGATCTTCATACTGTAGTCTTGGTTACGCCTTGTTTGAATCAAACTTACCACCAGACGACAGCAGTTTTTCAATTAATGCATTAAGCCTCGCATTAAGCAAATAAAATTTTAAATTTCATAAAACATTTTTTATAAAATTTTGATTACTTAAGTAAATTTTAAAATAAAACTTTAAAAAGGTTTGAAGAATTTTTCTGAGAAATAATCTCGCAAACGAGAAACTTGTCGCCATCTTGGATTGAACAAGTGCGGCGATGCTAGATTTCTGATAAAAACTACTGTCTATCAGTTTTCATTCCATTTATAACGTCCATATTGTAAGGTGGGTAGAAAAAATATGTTGTTATTTATAGTAAAATATATAAAATATTTGGAAAAAATGATTCCTTATATAAAAATTAAAAAAAGGTTGATGATCAACGTATACCGAACTTAACGTTAAGTTGCTGATGATTCTTCGTAGCAGCCTTTGGGTGGCGACTTTACTAGCAACTTTTTTTTTTAAATTTTGGTTTTATTTTGATGTTTTTGGTGGGGTTTAAAAAGATAAAAATAATGCCAATTTCAATTTTTAAATCTGTTTAATGAACTAAGATGTCAGTTAATAATGATGAGATAATTAATTGCGAAATAATGGAAACAGTTGACATGAATTCAGGCAATTTAATCGATTTTTTAAGTATTTTAAATTAAAATTTTTTAACTTCCAGTGACAATTTAATTATTATCATCAATGGCCGGCCTTAGACAAGCCATCAACGATGCAGTTGAAAGAGGTATTTCGATGAGTTTGCTGTTAAAATTGATATTACTTATTTAAAAGAATGTAATTGGGGATTGTTTTATTTATATTGCTTTTATACTCATGACGTTTGAGCAAATTACAGTTATGTTTTTGTTAATTTATAGTCAAGACGCCCACACCAATCCGACTTCGCGACCTAATTCGACAAATTCGAGCTGCACGTACAGCTGCAGATGAAAGAGCCGTAGTACAAAAAGAATGTGCTTACATTCGAACCACATTCCGCGAGGAAGAAAATACTTGGCGTTGTCGAAACGTCGCCAAGTTGCTGTATATCCATATGCTCGGTTATCCAGCTCATTTTGGACAAGTAAATTCGTTTTTGTTTTGTACAGACTACTTGAACATATTGTTCTATTTTACTCATTACAGTTAGAATGTTTAAAACTAATAGCATCTCCTCGCTTCACCGACAAGCGAATAGGATATCTAGGGGCCATGCTTCTTTTGGACGAAAGACAGGATGTGCACCTATTAGTTACGAATTCATTAAAAAAGTAAGTGTAAATATTGCTGAGGCGTTGATTTCTAATATTAAAAAATCTAATCGTTGAACTTAATTTTCCAGCGATTTAAACAGCCAAACGCAGTTTGTTGTAGGACTGGCGCTATGCACGTTAGGTGCTATCTGCTCACCTGAAATGAGCAGGGATTTAGCTGGTGAGGTTGAACGACTTCTTAAGTCGTCTAACGCATATGTACGAAAGAAGGCAGCGTTATGCGCTTTCAGAATCATTAGAAAAGTGTCGGAGCTTATAGAAATTTTTATTCCGGCCACAAGATCATTGCTCACAGACAAAAACCATGGTAAATAGAAATAAAATTAACTCAGTGGATTTTAATAATTAAATTTTTATTTTTTAGGTGTATTGATCACAGGTGTGATATTAATTACCGAAATGTGCGAAACAAGTCCGGACACACTGCAACATTTTAAAAAGGTATTAAATTTAAATTTATTAATTTTAAAATGAGAAATGATAGTGCGAGATTGCATACAAAATTGTGAATTTGTGTTGTAAGTGCTATGTTTGTCACACATATGGCTGTAAGTGTTGGCTCTGTAATGTGTGCAATGACTGATGGATTTTTTTGTGAGAATTAATACTAATTTAATTACATCTATTTAATTTTTTAACACTTACTTTTTATGCTTTTATTTTATCGTTTATTTTTCTTCTACTGTAGGATCCAGATTTAGAGGTACTTGATATTTTATTGGCTTACTAACATGCTACTTACTGCAAAGATGAGCAATTACTTTATTATTATCTTGTGACATTTTAATCAAATATAAAGAGTGTGAATAAATTGGAGCTGAATGAACAATTTTAAAATTTTAGTTAAGTTGTAAAAAATTTCATTTTATTATAGACAAAATTCTTTAACGTATTGTAAATCAAAGTTAGCTACAATTTATTTCACATTAACTCTTTAACTTTAGTCGGTCTATTAGCTAACCAATTAGGTTTACGCCAAAATTGGTATGATTTTATCCACTTTATAATTTATTATATTTTAATGTGCTTGGCCTCGAAACTAGACGAATCAATTTGGTATTTTTAGTTTTTAATCTTGGGATTTTTAATCTGCATTTCTGGTGTTGGCCTCTAGTACTGCATGCTAATAACAGTATATTCGCTACGTATTCAACAACATTTACTTAAAATGAAAAGCATGAATTTAAATGTTTGTTTTGCTCATTTATTTTGTTATTCTAAAATATTGTTGTCACCAGATAACTTTAAGGTAATCTATACTTTTTGATTTGTGAAAGTTAATTAATAAAGTGAAATGTGTGCAAGTTATCATTTTCGATGTTACAGTTCAAATCAGTAAATGCAACCACACCTACATTTTTGAAGGTAGCGAATGATCATTATTTCTGGTTAAAACGCATTTGCTTTTTCTTGTCTAAATTTTTTTAGTTTAATCACATAATAGCCTCACAAATTTTGTGTGTTCCACACCCATCACTGCTTTCTTTTATTTCTGGTTCAGGGTAAAATCCTTGTACGTAAATAGACGCGTGAACTTTGGTTTGTGTAGTGTTTTTATCTTGCATTTATGTATTATTTATTTTATTTATGACCTTTACACGCGCACAATTAAGTAGGACGTGATTTTTTCAGATTTTCTTTTCTTTTTGAGAATTAAATTTTTTTTTGGTTTGCATTTTTTGTTGTTATAATATTCGTAATAATAATTTAATAAGCAAAATATTTGATTTTTGTTATTGTATTTTTAGCTTGTGCCGAACCTGGTTCGCATTCTAAAAAATTTAATAATGGCAGGGTATTCTCCTGAACATGATGTATCTGGTGTAAGCGATCCATTTCTTCAGGTATGTGTAATTGAAAAATAAAAATTTAGAGTTAAGAGTGAAGATATAAAAATATTTAATTTATTTTCTCAGGTGAAAATTCTTCGTTTATTAAGAATACTGGGAAAACACGATGGAGAAGCAAGTGAAGCGATGAATGATATATTAGCACAGGTGAGATAATTTGACAACAGTTTTGAAAAGTAAGATTGATGGAGAAATTTGTTTATAGGTAGCTACAAATACCGAAACGAGTAAAAACGTTGGAAATGCCATTCTTTACGAAACTGTATTAACAATCATGGATATTAAATCTGAAAGCGGACTTAGAGTACATCATTTTAATTGCTTTTTAATTGAAATTTTTAACAAATTGAACTTTTTAAAAATAGGTGTTAGCAGTAAATATTTTAGGACGTTTTCTTTTAAATAACGATAAAAATATAAGGTTAGAAATACATTAACACTGTATTATCGATTTATAATTGCGAGTGCCTCTCAGATACGTTGCCCTGAATACCCTTTTGAAAACCGTTCACGCTGATAACAATGCGGTACAAAGGCATAGAAGTGCTATTATCGAAAGCCTTAAAGATCCAGACGTAACAATACGGAAGTAAATAATTTTTTGAAATCTTTTCTTGTATAAATATACATTACTTTATATTTTTTACAGACGCGCCATGGAACTTTGTTTTGCATTAATCAATGCAAATAATATCCGAACGATGATGAAAGAATTACTATTTTTTCTCGAAAAGTCTGATGCTGAATTTAAAGCAGTTTGCTCGTCCAATATTTTTATTGCGGCTGAAATGTAAAGCAAATCAAAAAAAAAATAATAATAATGATGATTCAGCTCGTGAAATTACATAATGCGAATTTTACTTGATGACAGGTATGCACCAAATAAGAAGTGGCACATTGACACAATGATCAAAGTTCTCACAATGGTAATGTTAACGATGTAATTTAATGTTTTTCCATTTTCATTAACTTAATTGTGCACTTTAGGCTGGAAACTTAGTGCGTGATGACGTCGTTGCCAGCTTTATTCAACTTATATCCGACTCTGGAACTTTGCATTCATACACCTGCCGTCAACTGTGGGGAGCAATGCAAAATTGTCACGAGCATCAACCTTTGGTGCAAGTGGCTGCTTGGTGTATTGGAGAGTATGGAGACTTTCTTACTACAAATGAAGCGACTGAAGATGATGGCATTAACGTCACCGAAGATGAAGTTACGGATTTATACCAAAAAATTTTAACTAGCAATCAAACTACTTTAATCACAAAGGAATATGTGCTCATGTCTTTAATGAAACTTAGTGCTAGATTTAAAAACTCGGTCCCGTAAGTAAATATCAAATTTTTGGTCGTTGAACTTGCATTACAACTTTTAAACATTTATAGGAAAATCCAACGGCTCGTTGATTTTTTTGGCAGCCATTTAAATGTGGAACTGCAACAGAGAAGTGTGGAATTTTCTCAACTGTTTAGGAAGTACAGCCATTTGCGGCATGATTTACTGGAACGAATGCCACCAATGGAATGTAAATCGAATGCAAACTTACAGAACGGTGAAACTTCAAACGGGGTTGAAGTTATAATGAATTCTGAAAATGTTAAAAGTACTTTAAATGAAATTGAAGATTCGGTAAATCATATATTTTGAGTAATTGGAGAATTGAGGAAATATAATGAGTTACGTTATTTTCAGAATGCCTTGCTTGATCTGTTGATGGATTCGGGCTCAGGGGACAATAATAAAAATCAAGAAACCGTTAAATCAGCTCCAGCGAACAACCAAGATTTATTGGATTTGCTTGGATTAGATTTAAACATCCCTGCAACAACTAATATTGATTCTTCCCAAATTGCTTCGCAGTCTCCCGTTCCATTTGCATTTAGTAATGATGTCCAAAATTCTGTCCATGTTAAAAATAGTAAGTTTTGCAGAAAACTATGATATTAATTATGTTTATAATAATTTTTTATTATTGAATAGGCATCCCCTCCATCATTATATTCGATAATAAAGGATTGAAGATTACTTTTTCATTTGATAAAAAAGCAGATACTGTGCAACAGACTGTTATTACGTTGACTGCCACAAATTCCACTATCCATCCAATGGCCAATTTTCTTTTCCAAGCTGCTGTACCAAAAGTAAAGCATTCAGTTCAATTTTTAAATAAAAAGTTAATTTTTTATGCTGCCGTTGTAGTCGTTCCAGCTCCAGCTCTTATCACCCAGTGGTACAGTAATCCCAGCCGAAAATTCGGGCAATGTTACACAAATCATCAAAGTAGTCAATCCAAATAGGGTAAAATATAAAAAAAACTTAGAAAAATCCTTTTATTAATAGTTAATCGTTTTATTTTATTTTATCTTGTAGTCGCAATTAAAAATGCGGTTTAAAGTATCTTACTGCATAAATGAAATTGAAGTTTTAGAGCAAGGAGAAGTATCTAATTTTCCTGCTGCATTATGGCAGTGAAATCAATCAACACTGACATGGAGCTAAGTGTATCAATATTAAATCAACGAATTCACAGAACTGGAAGGATATTTAAATGGTTATTTTTTGTCGATGAATTGTGTTGAGTGACTGTTGATCATGTCACTGTCAGATTTTTTTTTGACTGAAATTCTGAGTATAGACACTTTTCATGCCATGATTTACGATTGCTTAGTGAAAATATACATTTTAATAAGGCGAAGTAACTACAATTAATTTTCTAATTTTAAAATTAGGCTTTTTGGTACAATTAATTGGGCATGTAACAAAAAATAAAATGAGCTTTTCTCAAAAACGCCCGTTGAGTATGCATTGTTTACTGTAAATATTTGATTTTATTACAAAATAATAGTTGTTGAAATTAGTTGGGTAATTTTATTTCAGTTTGAATATGAAACCATTAATTGGTTATGGTTGATTTTTTTTTCTTTTTTATTTTGTGCTCTACTGCGATACATATGGATTGTAAATATTAATCAAGTTGCTATTATTATTGCACAATTATTTCTTTAGAATTAACCGTAAGGGTATTAACAGGAGATGTAAATTTACATAATCACGTTTGCAATAAATAGAAAGAAAAACCAGTTTGATATACAAATTGGATGAAGATTTTAATTTTATTACTTTAAAAAAAAAATGATATATTCGTTCATACTTGCAAAGTTAATTTGATTTGTAAATGTTCCGTTTCGAAGTGTATCGAAGCCTTAATGAAACATTGTGCTGACTGAATATCATATCAGTAAATTTTAAGTTAAAGTTTGGTTTTGTCAGTTTTTGCGCCACTGAGTTTGTTGGTTGGATATCTAAACAAAATAAAAGTGAACATGAAAAGCTGTACAAAATCAGTAGTAATATTCCTCTTCAACAATAAACTTCTCGCTGTAATACTCAGTGATATTAAAGATATGAAGTTGATAAAAATTTAATAAATTCAAATGAATTTACTCCGACGGAAATTTTTTAAAGATATTTATTTACATATTTTACACTTAAAATTACTTCTCTTTGTACATCAAATGACTAAATTCTTTACAAGCTACATTAATGTTTGGATATCGATATTTATATCCTGATTCCAATGTGCGTTTTGGTATCACTATTTGTCCTTCAGTCATCATTTTAGCTCGTTCACTACTAAAGAGAAAATTTAATATTGGGACGGGTAAAGGAATAAAGGCCGGTCTTCCTAAAGCACTGGCAAATGCTTTCGTAAATTCTGCGTTTGTGATTGTATGTGGGGCTACTCCATTTAAAATACCCGAAACGGCCTTGTTTTCTATTGCGTGGGTAAAAATTCCAACAGTGTCTGCTAAATGAATCCAGGGAAAATATTGCTTTCCGTCTCCTATTGGCCCACCAGTTCCAAAATAGAAAGGTAAGAATATTTGTTTTATCATTCCTCCTTGTCGACCTAACACGACACCTGAAATCAAATTTAATTTCTTAACTCGTTGTAATAAACAAAATTATTAATGCAATACCAGATCTAATGGTCACTTGTCTGGTTTTTGTGGCTGACAATTTGGCTGCTTTTTCCCAATCTGTACACAAACGAGAAAAGAAATCAAAATCCCCTCCTCGACTGTCTTCTGTGTATTCTTCAGTTAGGCTTGGTTTATAATAACCTATAATTAAACTTAATTTTTTCTTTTTTTGTATATTAATCTTTTATTATTTTTTTTACTATTACCGACTCCAGAAATGGTCACGAGTACTTCGGGTGGCTTAGCCATTTTATTGATGGATTGAGATAATGCTTTGTTTGTATTTACTCGACTTGCCCAGACATTTTGCTGAAATCCTGGTGTCCATCTAAATAAAGTGGCTTTAATTTAATTTAATTTTCTAATTTTATCGTCACCTTATTACCTTCTTGTAAAATCTAATACATTCTGTCCTGCAACATTTACTACTGCAATACATTCTGGCAATCCATCTTGTTCTACCTTACTCTGTGAAGATTATTTAAAATTATAAGGTATTATATCAAGATGGTCATATATATAATTACCCATGTGATAGCGTAAGGGGCAGGTTGGCGCGATATAATAATAACATTATACCCCTTTAATCTGAGATGTTTTGTAAGAGCTGCTCCAACAAATCCTCTCCCACCGCCTATTTATAGAACGTCTAATAAATGACAATTATGTATCATCAATTTCCAAAACTACTTACCTATTATAATTGTCCCCAATGTGCTGCCGACATTTCCTACAAATTTCTGGCTTGCCATTATTATTTTTATTTTTTTTATCAAAATTTCTTTGATTATTTATATCATTTACACTTTTAAGTAGACTGAAGGTCAACGAATGAGAAATGTCTGCTAAAATATTCACACAAAAATTATAGAGGTTAAACAATACAGGGGGGTTTCCTTAGAAAAACTGTGCTTTTTGCGAAACGCAAAAAAAATGAACTCTCGTTATCCAGAATGGCAACCAAGCCGAGCCTGTTAAAGCCAGACCCGTATCACATATTCACATTAAACACGAAAGTTGACATGCTGCTGCGCTAATAATAAAACATTAGAAAAAAAAGATGCCAATAGATGGCAGTACAGCAACCGCATGCTCCAATTTTATTAACGTTACCACGTTACGGCAAAGGTAGACAGAGAGAGCCATCTCTACTTTGGATGAAACGCAGATGAAGCGCCATCTGTTAGTAGTGGTTCATGGATTGTAACTCCACATAGTGACAAACCTACCGTTGAGTGAAAAAGTGAGGTTTTATGCGCAATTAAATAAAATTACTTACATGAGGTTAAGAGCTAATTCTTTTGCATAAAATTATGCCAAAAAAATAACTTTTAGCAAAAGAATATTTGAAGTATTTATTCTACTTTTTTCTCATCCAAACAGAAATTATTTTTTAAAAAGTATATAAAGAACTATTTTTTTTAACAAAAATTTATTTAAAAAATTTTGTACAACATCTTAATCAGGGAAGTCGACATTATAAAGTGATAAAAATTATTTCTGTAATTTATTTTATAGAAAATTAAGCTATAGATAACGCGACATTTGCGCATTTTATATTAAAATTATAATATGTCACCTTAGCTTACCATTGATCATGAGCATTAATAACATGATAAATCAACAATATTTTCTTTAGTTTGATTTTATATTTTATTTGAGAAATTTATGTATTCATATATATTTAATAAATATAAATATTAGTATTAGTATATATATATGTATATAACAGTGAATTTTCGTTTTTATTTTCTTGTTTTTAAACCAAGTACTCCTCCTGAAAATTTTACCACTCTAGAGATTTCTTGTATGCGAGAAAATCTTCGGAGCACGAGACCAACAGCTTAAACTTCCTTCTGAAAGAAGGCCACTGGATTTTCCTCAGCCAGAAAAATCACCAACCTCGGCCAGGTTTGAACCTGAAACTTTGGGCCCAGAGGTGAGCACGCTAACCACTACGTAGTCTACCAGCGTCAGTGGATAATTTGAGATGAAAGTTTGAAAGATTTAGAAGTTTTTTTGAAGTTTGGGGGACTGTATGCAAGTATAACGGCCACTATCGACGGGTTGCAAGCTGCTACAAGTTTCAATGTAATGTATTTGCACTCGACCGGCACTCTTAATTTTCTGAGGAATCTGAAATATTTAGATTAGATCAGATATTCCTGTATTTAGACTTTTAAAACAAAAAGAAAAGAAAAAAGGTGGAAAACTAAGGAAAAAAGAAATAAAAAAAAGATAGACGGAAAAAAAAGGATAAAAATAAGATTTTAAAAAAGTAATTATCCCAACATAATTTTTGATTATGATCAATCAATTTTTATCACAAAAAACCCGATGGAACATGGGCGGCCATAGGAAATCGCCATAGAAAACTGCCGATGCGCGACTCACTTTCGTGACAGGGCGCTACGGTCGCGGGCAATTTTGGTCACATGACCCAAATGTGCCCAAACGCTCACTTGTGGTATCTGGGTCACCTGGTGGCAGTCTGGCAGTCCGGCAGACCCACTCTCACCACCAGGATCGGCAACGCAGACTAGTTTCGTAATTGACAGCAACAACATAAAGGCAAAAATGAAGTTAATCATACATACCAAGGTAATGGGGTAATGTTTATTAGTGAACCTGCACTATATGTACTATTCAAGAACATTGTTTTCCAAAAAAATATAATTGTTAACACGAGAGACTATTAGATGCCATGACATGTGACTGATTTTCTTATTGTGTAATCATGAGTTTTAACGAATTTACACGCCATTGATTTGCCGTAAACACACACAAAAAATTAACTACTATGTAAACGGATGTTAATTTTATATTATTATTAAAAACTGCTGTAGATCAACAAAATTAACAACAAAATTAACTAAATGTTTACTTCAGTCTACCCAATAGCTTCGAAAAGAATGACTTTGAAAACGAAAATCCAAGAGTGGATTAACTTCGAAAAGTCTTAACTTCGAAAAATAATAACTTCGAATGGAATAAGTGAGAAAAGAATAATTTCGAAATGGAATAAATTCGAATTTGATAATTTTCAATTTGAGAATAGCTTTGAAATGAATAAATTCGAATTTACAAATTTAATACAAGGAATAACTTTGAATTTTGATTTCAGAATAAATTTGAAATTGTTTTACCAGTGAAAAGATTAAGTTCGAATCGGAATAGATTCGAAATGCAATAAATTCTAAATTATTTTCGAATTTAATCCACAATTTGTATTGGATTAAATTCAAAAATCAATTTTCGAATTTATTCTATGTTAGAATAGGAATAAATTCGAATTTATTCTTGATGTTGTAATGGAATAAATTCGAAAGTCTTTTCGAATTTATTCCATTTTTAGGAAGGAATAAGTTCGAATTTTTTTTTTAGAATTCATTCTTGTCTCGGAAGAGAATAAATTCGAAACAAAAATTCGAACTTATTCCTATCTAAAAATGGAATAAATTTGAATTTATTACATTATAAGATTAAGAATAAGTTCGAAAAATTTATAAATTTTAATGTAAATTTTTTTAAAAATATTATTTTATTCTCGTTATTAAAGCAGCTTGCTATGCCAGCGCCTTAAGTGGTGAAAATATGCGATCTAATGGTGTTGTGAACATCTGATGTTGTTTTAGATCTGTTTTGGTTGTTTTAGATCTGTTTTGGTTGTTTTAGATCTGTTTTGGTTGTTTTAACTTTGTTTTTGGATATTTTAGGCTGCTTTGTGCAGTAAGAGTCTACAGCAGTGTTTAGCCAGATAAATCTATTTTAGGTAATTTTTAAACATTTACTTAGAAATCCTTAGAAACAATACAACAAAACAACCGAAATTGTTGATTTTTAAAAAAAAAACTTTTACTAATTTTCAATTATCTTCTTTTAAAATGTTTCCAAAGTTCTTCAGGATAGTTGCAGTTGTCCATATAGTTACTACCTATGTCAAGTCCAATAAAGAGTTATACCATATTTCTTGCAATTGAAATTAAATTCGTTTCTAATGTGGCAAAAGCATACAAAATAATGAAAGATAAAACATAAATACAATAAATACAATAAATTTTTGGCGCAAAAAATCAGTCATCTTGCAGCAGCGGAATAACTTTTGTGTTATCACATGTCTCTTCATCATCATTCCCCCCCCACCCCCCCCCCCGTGGTCGTACCAACTGAGACCACAACAATATCATGCATG
>JAQIXT010000851.1:0-23225 GCA_034700445.1 Stenotaenia linearis | reverse complement strand
AAAAATCACTGCCGGGCTCGTGCCTCGCAAAAGGCAGGGCAGGGGTGGGTGAGAAAGGGACCAACGAGCACCTTTTGCCACCCTCCTTTATCCAAAACTCAATACGGGGGCCACGAGGGGACAAAACGCCATTCTTACCGGCACGTGGCCCAGTCCCGACTCCATCTGCGGCAGCTGCCAGATTTGCATACATTATGTCGGCGTTAGCAAAGCAAACACCGTCATCCCTTGTTTGGCATCTTCGAGGGGACCCGGGGCATTGATTGGAGGAAAGGGGCCCAGATTAAACTGCGCTTGTTGGCTGCTGGCCCTGATAAAGCGCGTTTCATTCATAATAATTCAAATTAGGGCGCACAAAGACCTGTGGCAGGGACGGGGGGGATAATGGGAGGTGGGGGCACAAAGGGGCCCGGTGGTTTATAAGGGGAAGGCGGCAGATGGGACTTCATTGATGCGAGTGAGAGGAGAGCGAACGGGCGGCGAAATGTTGTCCCCACAGTCGGCGGATATGGCTGATATTTTTAGCGAACTCGGTGTGGCATTGTTGGCTTACGGTAAGGTTTTTTGTGTTATAATTATGTGAGAGCGTTAATATTAGTTTATTATCGATTATTTATTGATTTTTGTTTGTTGTTTTTTAGGTGAACGGAGTTACAGTAAATCAGAAATGGCATCTCCAGGATCGACGTTGGTCGACAATTCGTCGATTTCGTCGTTGGTGGACGACGAGGTGATGATCGAGAACGGACTGAACACCAAGTGCCCACTGTGCAACGAAATGTTCACTCTGCCGAAAGTATTATCCTGCTTCCACTCGTTCTGCCAGCCGTGTCTGGAGAAGCACATGGAGTCGTCGGACAAGCTGACGTGTCCGCAGTGCCAACAAGAATGCGCGCTCTCGTCGTCCGGTGTGGCCGGCCTGCCCTCCGACTACGCCATCAGCAACATTTTGGAGTCGTCGGCCATGGAGGGCAGCGCGTTACACTGCACCGGGTGCAAGAGCAAGGAGTCGAACGCGGTGGCTCGTTGCTTCGACTGTGCCAACTTCCTGTGTCCGAACTGCGTGATGGCGCACCAGTTCATGCACTGCTTCGAGGGGCATCGCGTGCTCACGCTCGGCGAGCTGCAAAACAACAAGGACGAGCTGCGAGTCGAGAAACCCGTCAGCTGCCCGCGACACAAGAACGAGCTGCTCAAGTACTTTTGCAAGACGTGCAACCTGCCCATCTGCAAGGAGTGCACGGTCCTCGAGCACGCCAAGGGCATGCACGACTACGAGTACTTGTCGGACGTCGGGCCGAAACAGGTGGAGCAGGTGTCGCAGCTCGTGGACGACGGGCGCGCCAAGTCGAACGACCTGCGCAACATGCTCAAGGGGGTGGAGCACACGTCGAACCGGCTGCAGGTGCAGTACCACAAGGCGCAGAACGAGATCAACGAGACGTTCCAGTTCTACCGCTCCATGATCGACGAGAGGAAACAGGAGGCGCTCAAAGAGCTCGAGAGCGTCTACAACGCAAAACAGGTGTCGATCAACGTGCTCGGACAGAAGGTCCAGGAGGCCATCGACAAGATCCTCCAGACGTGCGACTTTGTCGACAGACTCACTAAATATGCCAGCAACACCGAGGTGCTCATGTTCAAGAAGCTGCTCGACGCCAAGTTCCATCAGGTGCTCGGCTACTCCCCCGAGACGAACCTGCAGAACGTATACGACATCGAGTTTGTGTCCAACTATCAGGCCATCCAGGTAGGTGTGCGCAACACTTTCGGCTACATACGTTCCAGCTCGGAGATGCCGACCAACACGAGCGTCGTGACCCCGGCCGCTCCGGCGCCCGGCCAGCCGACGACCAACAAGCCGCAGCCGATCGCGAGGCCGACCAACGGCACGACCGCGATGACGAGCTCCTCGTCGTCCTCGAGCCAGTCGTCCAACCCCATCACGCCCAACGGGATCATCGAGCGGCCCTACCAGAACGGACACATGTCCAGCTTCGAGTCCAACATGCTGTCCAAGCGATTCAGCTCGACCAACAACCTCGGTCCTTTCTCGACGAGTCTGGGGGACCTGAATCCGTACGATAAATGGTCGAGCGGGAACAACGACAACTCGAGCTCCATTTTCCAGAACGGCGGCGACCACTTCCCGTCGCTGAGCGCCGACCCGGTGATCGACCTGTCGTCCAAGCTGATCACGGCCAACATCAGCATCTTCCCGCCCAAGTCGCAGATCAAGCGACAGAAGATGATCTACCACTGCAAGTTCGGCGAATTCGGCGTGATGGAGGGCCAGTTCACGGAGCCGAGCGGCGTGGCGGTGAACGCGCAGAACGACATCATCGTCGCCGACACGAACAACCACCGCATCCAGATCTTCGACAAGGAAGGGCGATTCAAGTTTCAGTTTGGCGAGTGCGGCAAGCGCGACGGCCAACTGCTCTACCCGAACCGGGTGGCCGTCGTCAAGACGTCCGGCGACATAATCGTCACGGAGCGCAGCCCCACTCACCAGATTCAAATCTACAACCAGTACGGACAGTTCGTGCGCAAGTTCGGCGCCAACATTCTGCAGCATCCGCGGGGGGTGACGGTCGACAACAAGGGACGCATCATAGTCGTCGAGTGCAAAGTGATGCGGGTCATCATCTTCGACCAGATGGGCAACGTGCTGCAGAAGTTTGGCTGCTCCAAGCACCTCGAGTTCCCGAACGGCGTCGTCGTCAACGACAAGCAGGAGATCTTCATCAGCGACAACCGGGCCCACTGTGTAAAGGTGTTCAACTACGAGGGCATCTACCTGCGCCAGATCGGCGGGGAGGGCATCACCAACTACCCCATCGGCGTCGGCATCAACCAGGCCGGAGAGATCCTCATCGCCGACAATCACAACAACTTCAACCTGACCATCTTCACGCAGGATGGGCAGCTGGTCAGCGCGCTCGAGAGCAAAGTCAAGCATGCGCAGTGCTTCGACGTTGCACTCATGGACGACGGATCCGTCGTGTTGGCCAGCAAAGATTATCGTCTTTACATTTATCGTTACATCCAGATACCGAGCATGGGCTTGTGAAATCAATTCCTTTTCTTTTCATTTTAATTAATTCATATTAATTCATTCATTTTTCTCTATCAACTTGGATACATATCTTGGTGTTGCCAGCTGATTGTTTAGGCAGCTGCTTACCAACCCTATTATTCCCTAGGAACCTTCTCACCTGGTCCTATGGGTTCATGGGTCCACGAGTACCCGTAGTCGATTTTTTTTTAAATTTCCGTTTTTTACATTTTTTTTTCTTTCTTTTTTGTGATGAAAATGGCCGAGAAATTCCACATAGTTTGTGTCCAGCCAAATTTAATGGAGATAAAATCTATATATATAAAATATATTATACCTTTGCTGTGTACTATTTCATATGCAAATCAATACTTGTTGATGTTTTATCACTCATCCATGTTCCCTGCCAGTTGGGGAGCTTTTTTTCCTATTTATTACTTATTTATCAAAGCACTTCAGCTCAAAATGTTATTACAAAAAAAAGAATGTTTGTGTGCACCTATTGTAAGTATATTTTTTTCTGTTTTAGAGTGTAATGGAAGGAAATGAGGGAGAAATTTTTTTTTTTTTTTTTTTTTTTTTTTTTTTTTTTTTTTTTTTTTGGAAAATTTTTTTTGAAATTTTTAAGTTTTCTTCCTCGAAAGTGCATGTCATTTAAAGAAATTTGATGATTTTTTTGGGAGATATTTTTCTTCATCAACAGCTCATTGCGATTCCGTTTGTTTCTTAGGGACCAAGTTTAAGGTGGACGTTTTAGTTTGATTTTTCAATTTTTTTGATTAATTCCAATTGTTATTGATTTTTAAAATTAAAAAAACGTCTTGCCGACACTAAAATCCGGACAACTGCACCTATTTTAACCCTTTCCTACCCCGATTTGCTTGATTTAGCCTGAATTTGCTCACAGAATGGGACACTTACCATAGGTGCACTTTTTGTTGTTTGGTAAAAAGAATAAATGATACAATGTCCAGTTTGTGAGCAATTAAGATGAAGATTTGTAGTTTCCCATTAAATGTTTTGAAGTAAGGTAAACAAAAAATAGCAAAAATGACATTATGCACTCTGTTTCTATAAATAGATATATTTTATTACAAACATTTTTGCTGTATAACTCCTGAGCTGTCAATCATTGTGAGAGTTTAAGTGAAAAAAGGTCCCCTATGATAATAAAACTGTTATGTTTAACTATTACTAGTCAACAAAAAAAATTTTTTAAAAAAAATTGTAAAAAAAATACTTGACATGAAGCTAATGCCAGGCAGGAACAAGTGTTTTTTAATTGTTTTTTTCATTCATTTTTTTTTTTTTTTTTGTTAATTTTTATGTAAGAATGTACAAAGATTGTTTTTTTTTTATTATAAAGTATATTTTTGAATTCAAAGAGCAATATTATATTTGGAAAGTGTCCAAAGGCTTATTAATTATAACAATAATAGTAATAAATGTTTTTTTTTTTTAATTTTAATTTTGAGATTTAAATTTTTGTATTAAAAAATGTTAATTTTGGGTTTTCACTTACCCCTGCCTGGTTTAGTAGAAGGCAAGAAGAGCAGCTGAAAATTTAATTTGCAAAACTGTTGGTTGAGGTTTTTTGTGATTTAAGTTTTGCATGCACAATATTTTTTTTAAAAATATATTTATGTGGTTAATTAATACTTTAACTTGAATCTTGCCATTTTTTTTGTCTTGTTATGAATGAAATCCAAATTTATTATTATTATTATTCATTTTGTCACTCGGTTCGATAGATTTTACGCTTTCGACCGGGATTTTAATATAATTATTATTATTATTAATTATTAAGTTTATTTTTTTCATTTCCTAACTTCCAAATTTGGATCTCGGCTGTCTCTGTTGTGTTTTTATGTTTTCATGTTTTCACTATTCCAATTTTTAATTTTTAACTTATTTCATAATTCCAAAATCTGTTGCAAAAACATGACAAATAATTTAAAAAGCTACTTAATGTGTCAAATGTTGTGCAATATGCAACAATAGATTTCAGTAGCAGAATTTTGGTTTGATGATTTTTTTTTGATTTTTTTTTTTTTGATTTCTCACTTTTTTTAAAATGTATATATATATGAATTGTTTGACCAACTTGTTAATATTTTTCATCCTGCATTGTTTTATTATTCAAAAGTGCTCTTGTGATTGGTCAGTTCGGCAAAATGTCTTCTCCCCTTTTTCCAATATATTTTTAGTGGACAAAAGTAAATTGCATTGGTATAGTTTATCAAAAAAAAAGAAATTACTCATGATACTCTGTTGTTGAGCTTAAATAAGCCATTTTACATTGGAACAGTACTTTTGATATTGCTTATCCAGTTACAGAGTGGGTGGAACATAGCTATTTATGGGTTTTGCTACTTAATTCAAGAGTAGGTTGAAATCAGAAGAGAATTTAATTGGATTAAAAAAATTTTTTTTTGAGATTTGTGAGCAAAAAATGGAAAAATTTGAGATTTTGCCTCAGTATTCAGCAAAATCCTTCATGAGGTATGTTCTTCTCCTCTTTGTTGTATTGTACAGTCAAATTGAGTTGTGATAATCACACTTTATCTTCCAATAAAATAATTGTTGAACTGATTAATAATAAACCCTCTTGAATGATTGAAAGGAAGTAAAGAAATTGCATTTCTGTTTGTGTCTCAATGTAACTGGAAAGGGTGTGTCCTGTATAGAAAAAGTTTGCTAAGAATTCACTTTTTAGTCAAAATTTGTGAATTTTGGATCCTAGAGTATTGTAAAAGTAGGTTGTTGGCCTAGATGTGGCAAGCTCATTTAGGGTTAGGGAAAAGATGGTCTCCAAGAAAGATAATTAACATTTCCTCCATTTTTTTTTTGAATTTTTTGATTTAAAATTTGATTTTTTCATTTTTTGAGTTAAGTTGCAGCAATGGGCGTGTTTGGAATATAAATTGTATATAAATAAAGTAGATTATCTGTATTTCTGTATAAATGGTCTTCATTTTATTAAAATTTGAAATTTGAAATTTGTAATGAAACCAATTGCTCTTTGAAGCTCAGTTTATTATACGAATAATTCCAGATAAATAAAAAGCCAATCGCATTGCATTGTGCTGGGGAGCTGCCTTAGAAATTGTTTATCAAACACATTTGGGCCTTTCAAATGAGATTTGGAGCAAGGAAAGTTTCAATTTAATTTTATTTCAATGTTTTTCAAATGTCCAATTAGTAAAATCATTTTGGTTGTTATTTCTTAATTTTTTTTCTTGTTTTTTTCATTTTTTAACTGCTACCTCTTGCAGAATGCAATAGAATGATTTGAAACTTAATATGCAAGCATTCCTGTCTATTTTGAGGAGTTATTTTATTAAAGCTTAATAAAAGGTAATAGTAATAATGTAGTTTTGTGTAATTATAAAAAATGTCCATTGAAAAAAAAAAAAAAAAAAAAAGATAATTTTTCAATGTAATTGTAGTTTCTAAATTATTTTTGTTGATCTCTCATATTTATATAAATCTCATAGAAATTTTAATGTTTGTACTTTGTAATAGTTAAGAATCTTAAGATTATTGAATGCAATTTCGTTCATTTTTGTTCTCATCTAAAACCTTTGTGAATTTTTATTTTTATTTATAAAATTAGAAAATAAGTGGAAAAAAGATTTGCCCATCGAATATCAATTCCTACGTTATACGATCAATGTTTCAAACTTGGAGACATGGCGCCATTTTGAAAGATGGCGGGGGAAGTTTGTCTGGTCAGTTGATATCAGTTTGGTAAAAATAGGAAGATTTGTCGAGATTAGTTGTTAGTTGATGGATGATGAGGGTTTTTTCACTAGTTAACAATCGTGTAGTTAGTGCTCAAATCGTATATTGGAATATACTATGCCTTACGTAGTTAAATACCAGGTATAAATATTTTGTGATGCAATTTCGTGTATTTGTATACCGTGTAACCTTTGTCAGTTGGTTATAAAACTTTTTTGCTATATAAAAAAAAACACAAAAAAAGTTTTATCGTAACTAGTTAAGTACCAAAAAATTTAAAAAAATTGCAAAAAAATCACTTTATAATTAACTGCACATTTTTTTTTTTTTACTCTTGTGATCTGTGACATTATTTCTAATATCTCTGCATATATTTAATGAAATTTAATGAAAATTAATGAAAATCTGTTTTCTTTATTATTATAAACCTCTTCTGAATGTTGTGATTTCAGAGAAAGCTTTGTGAGGGTAAAGAATAGATTGATTGATGATTATACATCTTTATAATAGTTGAAATTGTATTGGAAAGCAATAGGCTTGCCACAAGGATGTATGTTATTTGTAGGCCAATTTTTTTTTTCTGACAAAATGTCACCCAAATGGCAGCAATTTTTTTTCTCTTCGATTTTGTCATTTTTTCTCAGTTTATTAATTTTTTGGATTTTTTATTGTAATTTTTATTAATTATTATTGATTATTATTATTATATAACTTGTTTTGTATTAGATTTTTTGTTTTTATGTTCCATGTAGTTTATTGTACCTCAAATTTGATTTTTAATTTAATTTTTTAATTAAATTAATCAAAAACTTGTAATATTTTCTCTTAAATTATAAGTTTTAGTAGTCAAATTTTTTTTCGAATTAATTTTTCATTTCATTTTGTTGTTAGTGTACAGAACTATGTTTTGTTGTAATGAAATTTTATGTGAACAAATCTTTTTTCATTAATTAATTTTTTTAATTAAAAAAAAAAAATTTATGGCTCCTGATAAAAAAACAAATTTCATATCCTATTTAATTATTATAATTATAATTAATTAATCTAAGGCCAAAACATTTGTTAGCGGTTTAGGATTGCAAGGTGTCATCAAAATGCAGAATTTGACAAAATAAGCCAAATTTACAGAAACGAAATGAGAAAAGCAAAATAATTGATTTTCTTACCGTATTGCACTTTATTGTAGCCATTTTCATTTGATTTTTATCTTTTTTTAAACTATTCGGACAGAAAATTGTTACAAGGTGCCATTGGGAAACCTGTAAAAATTACAATCATTTAAGCAATAGGGTTAGTTACTTATTAATTATTTAAACAAATATATTATTGTACGTTTGTAAATGCTGGTTTCGTGTAAAAATACAAATTTCTTTGTTATTTTTTACAAATTTCAAAACAAAAATAAAAATCAGCTAAATAACTAGAAATTTCCTGGAAAAATGAGCAAAATTTGTACTTTTTTTGCAGAAATTCGAAAGAAATAACAGGAAAAACAAGAAACCAGTCGTTAGCTAGTTTTTCCGATGCAATGTGTATATAAATTACCGCATATACGATTTAACTGTATTAGCTAAACATATTCCTTCGAGTCCATTCCTAAATTCGTTCAAAGCACCTGATAAAGAAATATCAATATCAAATGAACCCGTCGCAAATCCAACAGTCTATTATACTGAAATAAGATAAAATAAAGATAATAAGATCCCGAAAAGTGCTTTACATACATTAGACTTAAATTTTCTCATCATTTCCCCTTGTTTCTGCAATGCAAGAAGAACATTTCTTTTACTCAACCACTTGTTAATGGTTTTAATATCAATTCTCCAACATTCCACAATTATTTATGTTCATTTCAAACTGTTAATGTAATGTGCATTTAACTTACAAACAGTTTAGCTTTTAATGCTATACTGAAATGTTTTGAAAAAAAACTTCCCATATTAAGAAGGTTGTTGCATTTTTGTGACCAATTCTTTTATGATCCATCCTATTAGGGATACAACAATATTATAATATTATATATATATATTTGTCAGTTTTTTATTTCTTGTCTAAGGTATAAAAATAAATTTACCAAAATAAAAGTAAAAAATAAAAAAATAAATACAATTTCTATATTGTTCACACAGACATCGCTTGCAGACTGTATTTTGCTACTTAGTTGCCTTTTGATATTCATATAATCCTGTTGATAGCCTGTGTAATGCAAAAACGAAGAAAACAAACAAAAAAATAGGGATTTTTCTAGAAATAGAACTATTCTTTGCGAATTTTTCTAATTTCTATTTCCAATACCCCCCCCTTATCCCTCGAATAAAATAACTGGCCACAAGCATCTGGGAGATGAATTTTTATGCATTTTTAGCTCCTTTTTATCATTATTTACTACATTTTGGAAATAAAATAAAAGCTTCCATTCAAGGTGCTCATGTCCAATGTTGAGATCTAAACATATTCAAAAGGCCACTTCCTTTTCTGCTCCCAGTGTGCCTAGTCATATTTGTTTTTATTTCTATTGTTTTTCCTGTATTTGTTCGATTTTTATAGATATCTCTAATTTGACAAGCATATTTCATATTGTGATGTTAAGTTATAATTAAATGGGCTCATAACTTGCATAATTATTGATCATTATTATTGAGATGAAATTAGTGACTTAAGGGTCACTAAACTTGAAAGCAATCACATTTTTTTATGCCTGAATAAAATAATCTTGTTTTCATTGTATGACTCAAATATTAATAATTTATAAAAAATACTGCGAAAAAAGGTAAAAAGATTTTATTGTCTTTCATATCAGTTTGTTACAGAGTGTATTATCATGGTATTCAATAAAGTATTTTTTGTTTGCCTGAAAATCAGTTTATTTGAATAATTTTACAATTTTACAACATAATTTGTGGAGAGGTATTCCTTCGACCGTGTAGTAATCTCCGCGAATGCTTTCGACCAACGTGGCGCCGAGGTCTTGGATTCCATAACCGCCCGCTTTGTCCCTGAAAACAGTTAAGGGTTAAATTACGTTTAATTAATTAAATAAAATTGTTTACATGGGTTCCCCGGTTGCGACGTAGGCTTCGATTACTTCTGGGGTTAGATTTCCCATTTTCACATCTGTGCCGTCGTAAAATGTCGTCACGTCGAAGTCGGTGGAATCTAAATATAATTTGAAAATCGATAAAAACAAAATTACGATTTTTTTAAAAATTTTTTTCAATTTTTTTTACCTTTTGATGCGACCAATGCAATTCCAGTATAAACTGTGTGGGTTTTACCGCTTAGTCTGTCAAATATAAACAGAAAAAAATTAATTTTATAATTTTTAAAGTAAATAAATGAAATTTTTAAATTTTTAAAATTTTAAAATACCGAGAAAGCATTTCGATCGCCTGTTCTTTACTTTTTGGTTTTTCTAGTATATCATTATTAAAAAATACTATTGTGTCGGCTCCTATTACTAGATCAGCAGGTTTCTACAAATAATAAATTTTTATTAATGTTATACATACATTTTTAATTATATAAATGGTCAACACACTTCTTCTGTCGCAACCGATTTAGCAACTGCCAGAGCTTTCTGCTTCGCATTTTCGACGGCGTAATCGTACGGATGTTCAAAATCGCTCTTGTTCAGATTTTCTTCGAAACTAGAAGATTTTATTTCGCATGGAAATTTCTAAAAAAATAAATTTTATCATTATAAATGTAAATTTAATATAAAAACATACAATATGCCTTAAAATATCTCTTCTCCTCGGAGAACTACTCGCCAAAATGATTCTTTTAGAATGCAGAATGTGTAAAATTGGCTGCAACATGTCAAATTCCTAGGAAACCGTATGTATAAATAAAACTAAAACAACATGAGAGCAAGTCAGGGTAAATATATTTACCCTGGAGCAAGTAACCATTGACCGCTAAATCGCTTACTCGCGTTTTTGGGGAAATAGCGTCACTACATCTCAACTACAATGCGTACATCGAGGTTTAACGACGTCATTCCGTCATCTCAACGTAACCATAGCGCCTGGAATAACTACTTGGGTGTTGGAGGACGTGACTTTTGGGTGACATAGCTTGGCTCATCCTCATCACTTGATTTCATTTGGGAAACGACGCAGTTTCCGATGAAGTGAGTACAAAATCTAGATTCAATCGCGTTCATTTCACCTAAATCTATCACGCGACATTAAACAACGAAATTCATTTCTCAGAAACAACTTTTAAACACAATGACGGTGAGCAGATTGGATCAACTTTACCGTAGTATTTTGGTATCCAAATTTTTTACTAAAGGATGGGGCAAGCCAGAAAACATAAAAAGGTACGCAGTAATTAATTTTAACCCCATAAAAAAAATTATTTTGCTCAATTAATTACACAGATTGTATAAAATACGACAGTCGATGCGCGATCGGGATAAATGTTACGCATTAGTTTCCCAGACGCATCCTATTCAAATAGATAAGGTAAATACTGAATTTTTGGTTAATAAATTTGATCTAATGACTCGTAATTGTGTAGGAAGAAGAGCAATCTGATTGCTTCATGATAAATGGGCATTTTAAAAGCCCATTTGCGGAGCATTTGCCCGGAGTTGTACCTGAAGCGAGCGAAAATGCTTATTTCCAGATGTTGTTGCCTAAAACGTGGAAAACGTCGTTAAGACCCATGTGTCTGCATCTCGCAGGAACAGGAGATCACGTAATTTGTGATTTGTGAAGGAATGAAACGAGTTCGCTCAATATTCGGTTTATTTAGTATTTTTGGCGTCGAAGAACATTTATGGCCAAACCGCTGCTTAAAGAATACGGGATTGGTTCCATCATATTAGAAAATCCCTTTTATATCCTTTTAATTTAAAATAAATTTAAATTTTAGAAAGAAATTGAGGAAAATATAGAAAAATCCTTAACTTTGGATCACATGGCATGCGAAAACCAAAAGATCAAGTGTAAATTTGATTAAATTTGATAAATATTGAGGAATTTTGTGATTTTATAAAATTTTTCTACTTTAGGCGATCTAATCTTCATAATGTGTCCGATATATTTGTTATGGGTGGATGTCTTATGCTCGAGTCGATAGCGTTGTTCAATTGGTGCGAGCGACAAGGATTAGGACCACTGGGAGTTACCGGGATTTCAATGGGTGGTCATGTAATTAATTTTATTTATTTTATTTATTTATTTATTGGATTAATTAAGAATTTTTTAGATGTCTTGTATTGCTGCTGGAGTTTGGCCGAAACCGCTCGTGTTGGTACCGTGTTTATCTTGGACTACTGCGTCGTGCGTTTTTACACAAGTAATTTTCGATTTTTTTTTTTTCCGAAATTGAAATTAATTTTTTTTAAAAATATTTAGGGTGTGATGAGTTCGTGTATTCCGTGGCAGTTGTTACAGAACCAATATTTTAATAACGATGATTACCACAATGATATCAGAAAATTGGTTGGACCTTTTACTAGCGATACAAAGGTTTTTAAAAAAAAAAAAAAAAAATTTTAAATTAAAAAAAAAAGTTTTTTTTAAATTTTTTAGATGCAGAATTCTAATTTTGAACACAAGTTTACTGATTTCGGAAAGCTGGGTCCCGACAACAACACAGCACATGAGCACTCCTTGAAACGGCTTCAAAACGACAGGTTGTAAAAAAAAATTATAAAAATTTATAAAAATCGATTTAAAATTTTTTTTTTTTAAGAATTGAAATGCGTAACTTCTCCACCCAGTTGGGGATGAGTAAAATAGTTCCATCGGGTGAATCGATGAGAGTCAGAATGGATTCCTTATCGAAAATAAACGACAGTTTTAAAGATAAAAAACTAATGGACGAAGCGTTGCAGTTCATGAACAGCATCATGGACGAGTTTACGCATCTGGCGAATTACGACACACCGGTAGACACGAGTCTAGTCATCGTAATCGCGGCAAAAGACGACGCTTACGTGCTCAGGGACGGAGTTGAAGATCTGACTCAGCTGTGGAAGGGAGCTGAACTTAGATTAATCGATTCTGGTCACGTGGCTGCTTTTATATTCAACCAAAAATTATTCAGGTTCGATTTAATCTCAAATTTTTTTTTTTAATTTAAAATTTTTTTTATTTTCTAGAAAAGCGATTTCTGACGGTTTCGAGAGACTGATACGCAAATACAACTTAGAAAACCACGTGACTGACAACCCGATGCACAAAGAGATGGAGAAAATGAATAATACTTATTAAAAGTGGATTCAAATGTTTTGTTGATTTTTATTGTTATGTTAACGCAACAGGGAAATTTGTAATTTTTTAGATGTTAAAAATCAGAGTTTATTTTTCAACTTTTTATGGTAATTAGGTTGAAATGTAGAGATGTAAAATTGTTTTAATGTTTGGTTAGGTAAAATGATGATCATGTCGCTAACCATAATTTGCTGCAGTTTGGCAAATTAGTTTGGATTTTGTATTAAATTTTGAGATAATTCTTTTCTTTTGCTATCTACTATTCTACAATCGTATGTTATGATACTTATGGTGTAGTCAAGAACGGTTTTAATTCAAATTTTAGCATTTTATGTTAAATTTGGAATAAAATAAGCTATTTTAACAACCAGTTACAAATGTGTAATCTAAATATGAATGAATTGTAACGAAGAATTCGATTCTTGGTTGTAAACAAGCATCAATAAATGTTTTATAAACTTTTCAAATTAAATCTGTTGTCTATTTAATTTTTTTAAATTTCTAAAAATAAAGTAGAATTGAATAGTTTTGCGATGTAAATAGATTGAAAATGAACAGAAGTATGATCAAAAAATTTTTAAAATTATAAAAACTATACAAAATGATTTTTTAAAATAATTTACAGTTTGTTATCAAAAATGGAAAATATAATTTACTACGTTTTAGTAATTTTAAAATGTTCCCTACAGGACTCCGTAGGGACATGATCCATCTCATGTCGTGATTAAATAACCAGCCAATCGCGCATGCGCACAAGTTAAAACTCGGCCATTTTCGAGATTTCGGTGATGGTGTGAACATGTGTTAGCTAGAGACGAGGCTTTTCCATTCTTCTGCATGTTTTCATGCAATTTTTTTATTCTGCGTATGTGGAATAACAACATCGTCGTTCCAAGTAAGTAAAAAAATTTAATCCATTCAACAAAACCCTCAACAAGTACCCAAAACGTGGCTGAAAACGACTTAAAAAATGTTTTGTCGTCCGTCTGGACGCAGACCTAATCCCAATGGCCGAACTTGCGCACACTTTTCTCGTCGCTTCCTACTAACAAAACGCATCAAGTGCCCCCATCGGTTTACCAAACCTCGCTTCAACAACACGCCACACATTAATTTATCATCACAAAAGTAAGATGACACATAATTACTGCGCTATTACCAACTTATGTGGCCATCGGCGCCACCATGCCGTCGCACCACGCGCGACCTGGCATTTCTACCATATTTATCAACAAAACCGGGCGAATCCAGGGACTGAGATCTAATTCCTCACTCAATTTGATTTTTTCAGGAATCGTTGAACACTAGGAGCCAACGTAGAGCTATTTTGGACCGCGGGTTGGAACCGACACTCGCTTTTATTGTTGTTAAAACTTAGCAGCGCTTGACGGCCTTCTCAAGATGGCGGCGTCAATTGCTGCTCAAATGGACTTCTCCGACGTTAACGGGCAGAAGTCGGACACGAATTCGTACGCTCAAGTACTCAATAAATTCAGAGCCAACAAGGAAAATCATAATCCAGTTGGAAACAATAAGATGGAGGCTAAGACGGAGTGTGCGCCGATTCCGACGGTCAAGAAATCGACGTCACCTGCTGCGAAAGATACTAATTTAGTGAATAAGCACGATCAGGTGACTGTAAACAGCGCGGAGATGCAGAACGGGGCTTCTGCCGAAGAGAGTTGCGCCGATTCGTGCGGCGAAACGAAGGAAGACGCCGTTAAGAAGTTGGTGGACGCACCGATTCCGAAAGTAAACGCGTGGACCAAAGCCGCCGGGGTCGTGAATAACGGGCTTGAAGTTAAGGAAACAGTCGAAGGTAATTTTTTAATTAATTTATTTGCGATAAGGAAAGTCGGAGGAAAATATTGTGACTTTAATTGATAGCGGGACAATTACGTACACGATTGAATTAATGGGAAACGAGGAATGAAAAAAATGGGGAAATTGTATCGGGTTCTGCGATAATGTTGAAATGGAAAATTTGTAACTTGATTATTGAACTTTGAAATATTCCGTAAACCTTGACTCGTTTCTGTTTGCCCCAAAGGTGTTCGAATGTTCATGGACCGGAAAATATTAAATTATTAAGGAATTTTAAGTTTCACTTTAAAAAAATTCAAATTTTCTTAATTATGGATTTTTTTTTTGCTTTTAAAAAAAAAATTATTATTGAGTTTTATTGAATTTAGAACATAATCTGACCTAATGATATGGCATTATGTTGAAAGGTGAATAAATTATCGTATCGTTAGTGTGAATACACACAGGAAGTGGTTTTTTTCAAGTTGCGTAAGTTTTTTTTTCATTTTTTTTAAGGATAGTTGAGCATAGATGTATTAATTTGTATGATAAAAGAGTTTTTTCGCTTAAAAAGTGATAAAAAATCATTGGGATGTGAACGTAAAATATGTTTTTAACGATAAGATAATTTTTTATTCTCCAGGTCACATGTGTCATTTCTCAAAATGACTGAATTTAATTTATTAACTGATAAAAACGAAGCTTAAAGTTGTTTAAAAATAATTGCAGACAAAACACTTTTTAATCCAAATAAAAAATGTTTTTATTTTTTTTTTAAATTTAAAAAATTTAAAAAATTTAAAAATTTTGAGGATTTTATGAACGAATTAATTTATATTATTTCTATTTTAGAAGAGGTAACGTCGACGCTGACGCCAGCTGTTTGCAAGCCCGCAGCAAAACGTCATAAACAACAAGTAACTGCCAAGGTAATTATTATAATATTTTTAAAAAGAAAAATGTAGTTTAATAAATTTTTTTTTAATTTTTAAAGCCGAAAGATATGGATTTTGTAACCGATTGGCCGACTTTAGGAGAAGTACACAGCTCGACAGAGGTACGGAAAAATTAAGTTAAAAATAAACGAAGAATGTGCTTAATTACACGTGTGGCGGTTACACGTGTTTACTTGATATGTTTTGCTCGTGTGTGTGAACAGGTGTCTCGTGACACAGTTTCGTTGTTTGTTTTTTGAAAGCGAAATTTTTATCTTGGAAAATAATTTTTGGAAGGAAATTTTACAATTTTTTTTCTTTTTACGACAGCAACCGCAGCCCCAACGTCTGTCGATTCCGAATTTATTGCTTACAGGAAAAGTGGGCGAAAAAACGAGGAAGCAGTCGCAGAATTCTGACAGCGATTCAGTGCAAACTTTTAAGGGCGACAGCGATTCGGTACAAACTTTTAAGGGCGACAGCGAAACGACGCCTAAAGGAAAGAAAAAAGGTATTTGAATTTATCGATAACGTAAAATTGAGGTAAATTTTCCCTAATTATGTAATGCATTACAAACATGTTGCGTGAGGTCATTAGCAATTTTAATGACCTGCCATGTGTTTAAAAACGTAAAAATAACCACACGCTAGCCATTATATCGCGATTATTTTATTAATTTTTTTTTTATTTTTAAATTTAAAGGAAAAAAAAGAAAAATGATTTAAGTGATAAAAGTTAGATTATTTTTTAATTGATATTTACTTGGTTAATACCCCAATTAATGTCGTAGTCGTTAAATAAAAATTTATAGCAGTGTAAATTTATTTATTTTTTTTTTTTAGGGAGTAAACAAAAATGGGTGCCTATGGAGATAGAACCAATCAAGCATGAGAGACGCAGCGGCAGAGGTAATGACCAGTCTCCAAAATTCCAAAGGGAGAGGGAGGGATCTGATGATCAGCAACAGTGGGAAAACAGGGATAATGTGCATACGAAAGGGGAACAACCAAACAGCAACGGCAAGACGAATGGGTCGCAAGGTGGGTTTGCTCAAGGTGAACTAACACTGGTCGCTTGCTTGTTTGCTTGCTGGATGGCGTGTGCATGGTTTTATTAAATTTTTTTTTTTAATTTTTGAAATTTTTTTTTCATTTCGCGAATGGAGTTTGGATGTTGAGAGGAAAGGGTTCGGTGATTGGAGTTAATTTTTGATGTTTTTGCAGGAAATGGGTTTTGGAAAGAAGAGAAAACGAATGAAGTTCATAAGGAGAGACGTGGTGGACGGAGAGGAAGGGGGCGTGGACGAGGGAGAGGACGGAGAAGTAGGTTTTTTGAGGTTTTGGTGGAATTTTTCTAATTTTTGAATTTTTTTTATTTTAGGTACTAATAGTTATTCAGAGGACTATTTTCCGGAAGAGTATAGATATGTCGAAGTTGGGTTCGATCCAGCGAACCCATATTCGTCGCCGTATTTTTATAATAATGTCTACAACACACCGATTAAGAGTGTGGAAGAAGAGACGATAAAGGAGTACATTAAGAGACAAATGTGAGAATTTGAAAATTTGAAGAAAATTTTTTTTTTAATTTTGGATTTTTTTTTTTTTTTTTTTTTAGTGAATATTATTTTAGTGAGAAAAATTTAGAAGGTGATTTTTTCATGCGACGAAAAATGGATGATTTGGGATGGTTGCCCATACCGCTAGTGGCTAGTTTCCAGAGAATTCAGTCTCTGACCAAAGATTACGAAGTGATAACGGATGCTATAAAGGATAGTAGTGAGTTGGAGGTGTTGGACAACAAAGTGAGAGCGAAAGTGAATCCGGAGAAGTGGCCGATTTTCGAGCCGAGGATTTCAGAGTTGGATCCGGATGTTCCTGAGTTTGTTCCTGCGTTTACTTTTGGGGGAAGTGATGGTAAGGGACTTTTTTGATGAATTTTGATTGAATTTTTACGATTTTTTGATTTTTTTAAGATGTTTTTTGTCCCGATCAATTTGCGAATGCAGAAGAAGCTGGAACTGAAGCTGACAACGAGGCTGATAGTGACGAATGTAAATTTTTTCTTTTTTTAAATTTGATTTTTCTTAATTTTAATATATTTTTTTGTTTGTTAAGATCCGATTCAATCGCAAGAAATTTCGTCGACCATAACGCAAATTACCAAACAAGAGGTTAAAAATAACAAAAAACCAAATAAAAATACTGCCGTTGTTGAGAAGACTGAAGAGACTAAAACCGTCGTGAAAGAAGTTACACCGCCCGTCGACGACGCTTGGCACGAAGTGAAACGACGGTCGAAGTCGATTAGTAGTAGTAAACCAAAGGAAAGGAAAAGCGAATCTGACGCTAAAAAGGACGATCGAGAGGAGTTGGATTTTCAGTTTGACGAGGAATTAAATTTGGTTCCGAGTGGAAGGAAAAATACTTTTACTTCGTGGTATGAAATTGAATTTTTTTTTTTAAATTTAAAAATTAAAAAAATTTTTTTTTTTGGAATTTAAGGTCCGACGATTCCGATTACGAAATAGACGACACTGAAATAAACAAAATAGTTATAATCACTCAAACGCCTCCAGCTCGGAGCGTTAAACACGAGGGATTCGATCGGACGGGAGACTGGACCACGAGAGTAAAAATGACGCAAGAACTTGGAAAAGTTATTAGCGATGGATTATATTATTACGAGCAAGACTTATGGAGCTCATTGGAATATGTAATTTCTTAATTTTTCTAATTTATAGAAAAATTATTTATTTTTTTAATTTATTTTTAGAATGAAGACGAATATAAGACAGTTAATGTGATTTCGCAGGAGCAATTCTCAATAATAAGTCCTGCCACGCCTAAAATTATTCAGGGACTTCCACCGCCCCCACCGTTTATGATTTGTAAGAAAAATTGAGGAAATTCTAATTTTTTAAAAATTAATTGCGTTTTGTGTACTTATAGCAGGTTCTGTGGGTCAATCGCTGCCGATTAATGTCGAGGGTAGCGTGAGGACGATGCCGCTCACTCCTAGAACACCGAAAAGTAGAAAAGATAATCAAGTGGCCCCTCGATTTTATCCCGTGGTCAAAGACGAACGTCCGGTCGATAAAGAAGTGAGATTTGGTGATTTTAGATTGGAATTTGTGACTAAAAGTTAAATTTTTGCTTCTAGACCCCGAGGAAGCGTAAAACACGACACAGCAGCAATCCACCGATCGAACATCACATCGGATGGTTCATGGGGACGCGAGAACATCGTCCGCGTGCGAGTTCACTCGGGTAAATAATTTAAAAAAATTTTTTTTTTTGGAAAATAAAAGATTAATTTTGGTTTTTGGATTGCAGAGCCGCGAGTCCCTCGGAGAATTTACTTTCAACCAGCTATGGAAGCGTGCCTCAGGCCTTACCGCCATTCCAACATCCCTCACATGCCTTGCTAGAAGACAATGGATTCACCCAACAAGTTTATCATAAATATCACCAGCGGTGCCTAAAAGAACGCAAGAGGTTAGGAGCGGGACAGTCTCAGGAGATGAACACACTTTTCCGATTTTGGTCATTTTTCCTACGAGAAAATTTCAATCGCAAAATGTACGAGGAATTCAAAAATTTGGCGGTTGAAGACGCGGCAGCCGGATCCAGGTAAAATAATTTTTTTTTGGAAAAAAATAAATTTTAATGATTTTTTTTTTGATTTTTAGGTATGGTTTGGAGTGCTTGTTTAGGTTTTACAGCTACGGACTTGAAAAACACTTTCGACATGATCTGTATCGCGATTTTCAAGCAGAAACTGTCAGGGATTTTGAAAATGGTGTGAAAATTGATTTTTTTTCAAATTTGTTTTGGTGTGAAATTAATTTTTTCAAATTTTTTTAGGCCAATTGTATGGAATTGAAAAGTTTTGGGCATTCCTAAAATACTATAAGCATAGTAATCACTTGCAAGTCGATCCACCGCTCGATGGCTGGTTGAAAAATTATAAGAAAGTCGAAGATTTCAGGGTCGATGTAGGATTTTGATTAAATTTGATTAAATTTTGAGATTTTTCTAATAAATTTTTAAATTGCAGCCGGAATTGCTCGCTGAAGAAGAAAAAGAAGCGGAACGAATGGCTGCCGGCGGTGACACGATCGGATCTCCTTTCAAACCGACCACTCTGAACCGTTTACCCAACAACCTCCGCTGCAGGAGTTTGTCGGAAAGCTGCAGCGGCAGATTCGGAGCCGGTCGACACAGATGGCCCTCGGATTCCAGCGACGCGGCTCCGCACAGGAAAGCCAACGCGAGAACTCCTGGTGGTGCAGTGGGCAAAATTCGGGAACGATTGCCGAGTGGTGAAAAAAGGGGCAAATCACAGGCTTCCAGCAAAGGCAGTAACGATAATCAGCGCAGGAACAGAAGCACGTCATCCAAAGATAGAACGAGTGTTTCAGACACCATTCCCGAGAAATCCGAGATCGTCGACGAGACGAGACAAAAGTCAGGAAAGAAGCAACCAAGTGATAGCTCAAAATAGACCTAGTCAGATTACGAATTCTTCTTTATCGGTTTTGGTTGATTTAAAAGTAGATAAACAAAAATGTCGCGTAATTTTGTTTACGAAGGGAAAAATGATTTTTTTTTTGGTATTTTGCTCAAATGGATTTTTTTTGTGATTGAGACTCATCAACCCTTTTTTCCCTACGAGTGAAAGGACTTAATTGTCATTTTCCATGTGTTATCGTGAAAAAAAATTAGATTTTGCAAATTTTTTATTTTTTGAGTTTAATTTTGAGTGAAAATTGCCACAAGTTTTTAAGTGGTGGTAGTTAATGAATAGTTTATATTGTTATTAATATCATAGCAGTTGATTAGTTAGCATTACTATTTCCTTTCACTTTACTTACGGATTACAATTCATAATCCACGCATTGATTTTTTTTTCTTTTCAATGTTATTACTTAATTAAAAATAAGCCTATTTTTCGATTTTGACGATTAGGCTTAATCCAAGGCAGTGTTTTGACGAAAGCAACAGGTTGCAAACATTTGCCATTTGGAATTCGACGCATATCCCGATTTCTAGCGTGCAATATTTTGGGAAAAAATACATTCTATTTTAATGTGTTTCGGGTCACCGAACCCGTTGTTTGTGCCTTTTTGCGAGTTTGGTTCGTAGCTAAACAGATGGTATTTCGACGGATCCAAATATGAAAAAATAAAAAATGGAATGTTAACGTTGAATAGTTAGAATTTTTTTTTCTAAGTTTAAAAATATTGTACATATGTTGTAAATTGGCTTAATTTTTCATTTATTCGATGGTTTTTTTCCTTTATTTTGTGTTAATAATGCGTAACCCGAATTGTGGGGGAAATTTCATATGTACGTTCGGTGTCTTCCTGTCGCTAACTTAAAAAAAAAAATAAAATTTAAAAAATGAAAAAAATGGAAGTTGTATTTGGAAGTTGGCAAATGCAGTGTATGGTCCTGCTCAATGTTTGAAGGCCTCTTTTGACGAATGAAGACAAATCAGTATTTTTTCGACTAAGCAAAGTTTTCCATAGTAATTTGTACATAAACACAAAGGTTGCTCAGATAAGAAATGTATCTTTTTTCTTTTCTCGCCAAATAAAATGGTCGTTTACTTTATTTTAACATGATAAAGTTAGGAAAAGAAATTGTATTCAATATATATTTTTCCTTGAATTATTAGGGGTGTTTAATTACATGTAACGGTGTTTTTTCTATTTCCTAAGTATGAGAATAATTTTATTTTTTTCGAGTGAGAAAAAAATGGTGCCAATGTTATTTTTATTTTGTTTTGTGTTGACGATGACATGGCTAAATGCACTTTAAAAATATATATGAGTTTAAAGGAAATTTTGAAATATTAGTGAATTGTTTAGCAATAATTTGATTTTTTTCTTTTGTGCTTTGTTGTGATTTTTAAAGTGAAATAGCAAGGATTTATTCATGCGGAATTGTACTTTCATTAAATTGAAATGTTAAATGAATGCCAAATGGTAATAACAGCTTATATTAAGCCGATTGGATGAAAAACTGTTCACAATTTTGTTTTGTTTGTTTCTAGTGTTAGAATTTTGTTTATTTTAAGTCCATTTCACATGTTACGAATTTTTTTTTGTATTATAAGATGAAATTGTCATTGATTATCCCGCACGCAATATATAAGGAATATTAGTGTTCAATTCGTAGCATTTTTTCTGTTATAATGGCTACTTTAGTTATTTGGGAGAGGCCTTATGATCAGGACGAAACATTTTCAATTGCAGTTTTTTCTTGTTGCATTGCAGCTATAATAACGTTTAGGTTTAAATAAAGATAATGTAATATTAAACGGTGCATCAGTTTATTTCGAATTCGTACAAATAAACAATAAAAACTGGATTATGAGAATCATTAAATGATAAGATATAAATGCACCATTAAAATTAACATGAGCAACACTCGACATGTTTACTGGCTTCCGCCATTTTTAAACTTGGGTTTATGCAGTGCATCGTGGGATTGCTCAGTGGCGGCCTCATGCGGACGGACGGTGAATTTCCATGTTAAAGCAAAGCAGGTCTGTTGACATGGCGCATGGCGTGGATTGAGTTGATTGACATGGAAAACAGCGTGCGTTGGGCATTTAATTTTGCAAACTGGCAACCAGTTCGCTCGGAATGGCTTTTAGCAGGTCGTTGTATACAACCAGAAGAAAAAACAAGGATTAGCCGTTTCGTTTACAAGAAAGATGCAAAATCAGCAATGGTACGTAAAAATGTCGACTGTAGATAATCATCTTAAATCAATTTATTTTTTTTAAACCACAGATCGGGCGTCTCATGTTACGAAAACTTTTAAGCGAACAGATGAAAATCGATTATGCAGAACTGCGTTTGGACAGAACAGAAAAAGGAAAGCCATATTTGGCTAATAAAGTACCCGAAGGAACATCAATTTTGAACTTCAATTTATCTCACAATGGAAAATACGCAGTTTTAGCTGCAGAACCGAAATTTCAAGTTGGAGTTGATGTGATGAAAGTCAGCTATCCAGGTAATAATATTTAATAATAAAAAAATAGAATTTCCATTTAAAAAAATTTAAAAAATTTTTGTAGGCGGGAAATCAGTCGCTGAATTTTTTCAAACTATGACCAGACAGTTTACAAAAGACGAATGGAAAACTATTTTACGTCCTGGCGAAGAAAAGGAACAGTTAGCGAGTTTTTATAGGTTTTGGGTAAAATATGTATTGATTTAAGTCGTTATTTGATTTTTAAATTGGTTTTTATTATTCAGTGTTTGAAGGAAAGTTACGTTAAAGCCGTTGGAATTGGAATTGGATTCAGTTTGCAGCGTTTGAATTTTGCTATTAAGTCCGATAAAATGCGGAGAGGAAGTAAATTACGCGACACTCAGTTGTTAATTGATGAAAAGGAAGCGAGTGATTGGATGTTTGAAGAGACGATGTTGGATGAGA